>JAODAL010018924.1:0-73410 GCA_025379985.1 Phyllomedusa bahiana | reverse complement strand
GTGGGGGGGGAAAAGATGACTTGTTTCATCCATCTATTAAAGCCCTTTATTGGAAATCCCAGGGTTTTTTGGGACACGGGCGAGCCCCCCAAAACCCTACAAAAAAAACAAATACACTTTTCTACTCTCAACCCCATAACTCATTTTCTCGTATTGATTTGGCAACTCCTTGCCTTCCCTTTTCCTATGGTAATGTGCCTTTTTCGCATCTCCGAAGCTAATCTGGGGCCCATGAAACCTATCGGGGGTTCCCCGTTTGAGCCCCCTGCCCCAACATGCTGGGCCCAAAACCATTTGGCGTTTTACAAATGTGTTAGCTGGGGATGTTTTTAAAAAAATTTTTTCTTGGAAAAGATTCTTTGGACCATTTTTTTCCCTTTTAAAGAAAATTTCAAGGGCGGCGAAAAACATCGTTGTGGGGGGCTCACTGCTAAGCGATGATGTAGGGCCCATATTATTGGATATGTTTTCGGGGATGCATTTGTCCATCTAAAAAATTTCAAGGGCAAATGCTAACTTTGACACCCCAAAAAACAAAAACATTTCTACCTTATTTTAACCCCAAGTTTCTAAAAAAAAAAGGTTTTGTTGAACCCAAAAGGGGCCTATGAACACGTTCCTCCAAGGGGCTCGCTTAAATCGATGTGAGAGTGAAAACAAAAATAAATTCTCCCGAAGGGGAAACGGGGGGTCGGGAAAACCCTGTTGGCGGGGTTTTAAAACTAAACCAGGGGAACCAAGACCCCTTTTTTCCCAGAAATTTTAAAATCCCCCCTCCCGGGCAAACACTTTTTCTTACTAAATCGGAGGATATTGAAAGCGCTTTTACTGAATTCTACGAATCCCTATGTAGTGCCTGCCCCCATATGACTAAACTAAAGTCTCTACTTTTTCTCTTAAAATCCCACTTTCCCCAAACTATCCTCAGATAAAGGGTAGTTTCCTTGAAAAAAAGAAATCTGGGAAAAGAAAAAATTTAAATTCAGCCATTACACAATTGGAAAATGGAAAGACCCCGGGGCCCCCAAGGATTCTCGGGGGAGTTCTACAAATTTTTAAAAAAGTGGAAATTTGGTTTGCCCCCCCCTCACGAAATTCTACAATTTTTTTTATCTAAATTCTGCTTTTGTGGGTTTCCCTTTCCCTTTGACTCCCAAAAAATTTTGTACCAAAACCGAATAAAGCCCCAAAAATTTTATGGCCTCATATCGCCCAAACCCCTTTAAGCCAAGATTAAAAAAATTTCTCGAAAAAATTATTTGCATTTTGGGATTAAATCAATTCTCCTCACTTGATCCACCCTTTCCCCAAAAAATGGCTTTCTTTTCTAACCAACAAGCCATCAGGGGGGAAACGGTTGGCGGGTGGCGGCGATTGTTCTGGTAAGAGGGGGAAACACCCCCCCTCCATGCTTTTAATTTCTCGAAGCCAAAAAAAGGCTTTTAAAACCTTTTTGTCCTGGGCCATTTTAGACGCTGAAATTGGCGAGGAGGGGGTTTGGGGGGATTTTTCTCAAAAATTCCCCTTTAGCCCAAATTTAACATTCCAACCCTTTTATACTAATCTCGTAATAAAGGTGCATTTTTTTGCTATAGATCTATTTTTAAAAGGGGAAACCAAACGGGAGGGCCCCCCTATCCCCCCCCCCGTTTTAATTTAGCTTTAGATCCCTGTTTGTACCATGTTCCCCAAATTCCGCTATTTAAAAGGGGAAATCACGCCCCGGGAAAAGGGAAAAAATTGGGGAAATTTTTTCGAGAAATGAGGATGATTTTTTAACTGTTTTTTATCGGACCCGGGGGACATGTTGCCACCCAAAAAATTGATATCCCAAACAGACGGCACCCGGGTGGGTTTACATCATCAACGTAGATAAAAGCAAGGTGCTGTTTTGACAGGCCCAGCCAAACCGTCTTGGTCCCCCTTTGGCCCCCCAATCAGGGGTGTACACTTCCTAAAATATTTTGGGGTTTTTTAGTTAAAAAGGCATCTTTTATGACTTTATTCAGAAAAACCCTTACTAAATACCTTGAAAAAACTTACCCCTTGGCCCCCTCACGGGGTTTGGGGCCAAAAATTACCGCCTCTCATTTTATGGGCGATGTAATTTGTTAAAAATGGGCCAAAGGGTTTCCCCCCTCTACTTTTTTTTTTCAAGGGCAAACCTTTATACCTTAAAAACCAAAAGATGAAAAACTAATAATGAAACATTACAGTTTGGGGTTCTTTGGGGAAAAATTTGGAAAGACCCCATATCTCGTTTAAGGTCTTATTTCAGCTTAAGGTTAATGGTGGCGGGGGCCCTTTTCCCCCTTATTAAGCTTTATAATTTGGGCTGCTTTAGGGGATTCATTACGATTGGGCGCAAAATAAGAATTTTTTTCCCAATTGTTACTTTAGCCATTTTTTTTTGCCCGGGTACCTCCTTATTGAATTCCGGGCACTCCCCTTAAAATTTAGTTTATTCCCTTTTCGGGTGAAGGGGAAATTTATTCTCTTCCCAAAATCTGGCGAAACCTTGGCCCCAAGTTTCAAAAAGGGGGGTTTTTTTATAAAAGTCTGAACCCCAGAGCGGCCCCCTTTTTAAATTATTTTTTCTTTTTCCCAAAAATTTCCCTGTGTTCAGGGAGGACCCCTCATAGAGTCTTTGGCTAATGGAATAGTCAAGGTTAACAAACCCTTTGCACCATTTTGTCAGCCAAAATCTAAAAATCCCTCACCATTAAAGGGAATTTTAAAACCCATTTAAAACCCCAATTACGTTTAACCATTCTTCAAACAATTTGGCAATTAAACACATTATCTAAATCAATTTGATAGCGGGGTTTTAAAATAGGGAATGGAAATGGAATTTTGCTCAATTCTCTTACCCCTGAAACAAGGGAAACCCAAATTTATCCAACATGTTGACAAATTTCTAGAAGATTTGATTATGGCCGGACTAATAGGGGTTTTTTAAACCACTAGATATCTAATAACTCGATTGTTGACTCCGATGGTGGTTTTGGGAGGCCTTAGAGGGATGCGCACAAATTTCTTCCTCAGCAAAATACGTTGGAAAGTATCTGAAAAAAAAAAGACGATGCATGATGGCTAACTCAGCTCTGGGGAGCCTCTGACGACACTCCATGGCTGCTCTAGCGAGCCTCTGACGACACTCCATGGCTGCCCTGTCGAGCCTTTGAAGACACTCTATTGCTGCTATGGCGGGCCTCTGACAACACTTCATGGCTGCTCTGGAGAGCCTCTGACGACAATCTATGGCTTCTCTGACGAGCCTCTGATGACACTCCATGGCTGCTCTGAAGAGCCTCTGACGACACTCTAGGGCTGCTCTGGCGAGCCTCTGATGACACTCCATGGCTGCTGTGGAGAACCTCTGACGACACTCCATGGCTGCCCTGGCGAGCCTTTGACGACTCTCCATAGCTGCTCTGGCGACCCTCTGACGACACACCGTGGCTTCTCTGGCGAGCCTCTGATGACACTCCATGGCTGCTCTGGAGAGCCTCTGACGACACTCCATGGCTGCTCTGACGGGCCTCTGACGATACTCCATGGCTGCTCTGGTGGGCCTCTGACAACACTACATGGCTGCTCTGGAGAGCCTCTGACGGGGCCTCTGACAACACTACATGGCTGCTCTGGAGAGCCTCTGACGGGGCCTCTGACAACACTACATGGCTGCTCTGGAGAGCCTCTGACGACACTCCATGGCTGCTCTGGCGAGCCTTTGACGACACTCCATGGCTGCTCTAGCGACCCTCTGACGACACTCCTTAGCTGCTATGGCGAGCCTTTGATGACACTCTATTGCTGCTCTGGTGAGCCTTTGACGACACTACATGGCTGCTCTGGAGAGCCTCTGACGAATCTACATGGATAATCTGGCGAGCCTCTGACGACACTCCATGGCTTCTCTGACAAGCCTTTGACGACACTGCATTGCTGCTCTGGCGAGCCTCTGATGACACTCCATGGCTGCTCTGGCGAGCCTCTGACGACACTCCATGGCTGCTCTGGTGAGCCTCTGACGACACTCCATGGCTGCTCTGGCGAGCCTCTGACGACACTCCATGGCTGCTCTGGCGAGCCTTTGCCGACACTCTATTGCTGCTCTGGCGGGCCTCTGACAACACTACATGGCTGCTGTGGTGAGCCTTTGACGACACTCCATGGCTGCTCTGACGGGCCTCTGACGATACTCCATGGCTGCTGTGGCGAGCCTCTTACGACACTTGATGGCTCTTCTGGCAAGCCACTGATGACACTTCCTGGCTGCTCTGGCGAGCCTCTGACAACACTTCATGGCTGCTCTGGCGAGCCTCTGACGACACTTCATGGCTCTTCTGGCAAGCCTCTGACAAGACACTTCATGGCTGCTCTGGCGAGCCCTTGATGACTCTTTCTGGCTCCTCGGACGAGCCTCTGACGACACTCCATGGCTGCTCTGGTGAGCCTCTGACGACACTCCATGGCTGCGCTGGCGAGCCTCTGACGACACGTGATGGCTGCTCTGGCGAGCCTCTGACGACACTCCATGGCTGCTCTGGTGACCCTCTGACGACACTCCATGCTGCTCTGGTGAGCCTCTGACGACACTTGATGGCTCCTCTGGCAAGGCTCTGATGGCACTCCATGGCTGCTCTGGAGAGCTTCTGACGACACTCCATGGCTGCTCTGACGGGCCTCTAACGATACTCCATGGCTGCTCTGGAGAGACTCTGACGAAACTCCATGGCTGCTCTGACGGGCCTTGACGTACTCCATGGCTGCTCTTCGTGGCCTCTGAAGACATCCATGCCTACTCTGGCGAGGACACATGAGACACTCCATGGCTCCTCTGACAAGCCTCTGATGACACTCCATGGCTGCTCTGGAGAGCCTCTGACGACACTCCATGCCTACTCTGGCGAGACTCTGACGACACTCCATGGCTCCTCTGCCAAGCTTCTGATGACACTCCATGGTGCTAATGGCGAGGGGGCCCCCCCCTTCCTTGACGGGGGACACTCCATGGCTGTTCTGGCGAGCCTCTGACGACAATCCATGGATGCACTGGCGAGCCTCTGACGACACTCGATGGCTGCTCTGGCGAGCCTCTGACGACACTCCATGGCTGCTCTGGCGAGCCTCTGACGACACTCCATGCCTCCTCTGACAAGCCTCTGACGACGCTCCATGGCTCCGCTGACAAGCCTCTGACGACACTCCATGGCTGCTCTGGCGAGCCTTTTACGACACTATATGACTGCTCTGGCGACCCTCTGACGACACTTCTTGGCTGCTCTGGCGAGCCTCTGACGACACTCCATGGCTGCTCTGGTGAGCCTCTGACGACACTCCATGGCTGCTCTGGCGAGCCTCTGACGACACTCCATGGCTATTCTGGTGAGCCTCTGACGACACTCCATGGCTGCTCTGGCGATCCAATGATGACGCTCCATGGCTCCTCTGACAAGCCTCTGACGACACTCCATGGCTGCTCTGGCGAGCCTCTGACGACACTCCATGGCTGCTCTGGCGAGCCTCTGACGACACTCCATGGCTGCTGTGGCGAGCCTCTGACAACACTCCATGGCTGCTCTGGCGAGCCTCTGACGACAACTCCAAGGCTGTGTGGCGAGCCTCTGACGACACTCCATGGCTTTTTTGGCGAGCCTCTGATGACACTCCATGGCTGTTCTGGCGAGCCTCTCACTACACTCCATGGATGCACTGGCGGGCCTCTGTCGACACTCCATGGCTCCTCTGGCGAGTCTCTGACGACACTCCATGGCTGTTCTGGCTAGCCTCTGACGACACTCCATGGCTGCTCTGGTGAGCCTCTGACAAAACTCCATGGCTACTCTGGCGAGCCTCTGACAACACTTGATGGCTGTTCTGTCGAGCCTCTGACTACACTCCATGGCTGCTCTGGTGAGCCTCTGACAACACTCCATGGCTGCTCTGGTGAGCCTCTGACGACACTCCATGGCTGCTCTGGTGAGCCTCTGACGACACTCGATGGATGCTCTGGCGAGCCTCTGAAAACACTCCATGCCTCCTCTGAAAACCCTCTTACGACACTCCATGGCTGCTCTGGCGACCCTCTGACGATTCTCCATGGCTGCTTTGGCGAGCCTCTGACGACACTCCATGACTCCTCTGACAAGCCTCTGACGACACTCCATGGCTGATCTGGCGAGCCTCTGACGACACTCCATGGCTGCTTTGGTGAGCCTCTGACAACACTTGATGGCTGTTCTTGCGAGCCTCTGACGGCACTCCGAGGCTGCTGTTGCGAGCCTCTGACGACTCTCCATGGATGCACTAGCGAGCCTATGACGACACTCCATGGATGCTCTTTAGAGTCTCTGACAATACTCCATGGTTGCTCTGGCGAGCCTCTTACGACACGTGATGGATGCTCTGGTGAGCCTCTGACGACACTTGATGGCTGTTTTGGCGAGCCTCTGACGACACTCTCTGGCTGCTCTAGCGAGTCTCTGAGGGCACTCCATGGCTGCTCTGCGGAGCCTCTGACGACAGTCCATGGCTGCTCTGGTGAGCCACAGACGACACTCCAGGGCTCCTCTGACAAGCCTCTGACGACACTCCATGGCTCCTCTGGCGGGCCTATGACGAAACTCCATGGCTGCTCTGACGGGCCTCTGACGATACTCCATGGCTGCTCTTGCGAGCCTCTGAAGACACTCCATGCCTACTCTGGCGAGACTCTGACGACACTCCATGGCTCCTCTGACAAGCCTCTGACGACACTCCATGCCTCCTCTGACAAGCTTCTGATGACACTCCATGGCTGCTCTGGCGAGCCTCTGACGACACTCCATGGCTGCTCTGGTGAGCCTCTGACGACACTCCATGGCTGCTCTGGCGAGCTCTCTCCGACACTCCATTGGCTGCTCTGGCGAGCCTCTGACGACACTCCATGGCTGCTCTGGCGAGCCTCTGACGACACTCCATGGCTGCTCTGGCGAGCCTCTGACGACACTCCATGCCTCCTCTGACAAGCCTCTGATGACGCTCCATGGCTCCTCTGACAAGCCTCTGACGACACTCCATGGCTGCTCTGGCGAGCCTTTAAAGAACTATTGACTGCTCTGGCGACCTCTGACGGACACTTCGGGCTGCTCTGGAGAGCCTCTGACGACACTCCAATGGCTGGCTCTGGCGGCACTTGACGACACTCCATGGCTGCTCTGACGAGCCTCTGACGACACTCCATGGCTGCTCTGGCGAGCCTCTGACGACACTCCATGGCTGCTCTGGCGAGCCTCTTTCGCTCACTCCAGGCTGCTCTGGCGAGGCTCTGTCGACACTCCATGGCTGCTCTGGCGAGCCTCTGACGACACTCATGCTTGCTGTGGCGAACCTCTGACGACATCCTGGCTGCTGTGGTGCACTCTGACGACACTCATGGAAGCTCTGGCGAGCCTTGACTGACACTCGATGGCTCCTCTGGCGAGCCTCTGATGACACTTGATTGCTGTTCTGGCGAGCCTCTGACGACACTACATGGCTGCTCTGGAGAGCCTCTGACGACACTCCATGGCTCATTGACCAAGCCTCTGAGGGACCTCCATGGTGCTCTGGCGAGGCCTCTGACGGGACACTCCTGGCTGCTCTGGCGGCCTCTTCGGACAAAAAGAAAAAACTCCATGGTGCTCTTATTTACCCAAATTTTATTCCTATATATATATTAACATAACAACCAATCAACAAAAAAAATTTTTTTTTTTATTTTTTCATATTCTATTTTTTTTTTTTTTTTTTTTCCCTTTTTTTCTTTTTTTCCTTTTTTTTTTTTTTTTTTTTATTTTCCTTTTTCTTTTGTATTCCCTCTTTTTTTTCTTTTTTTTTTTTTCCCTCCCCCCCTTTTTTTTTTTCCCCAATGGCGAGCCTCTGACGACACTCCATGGCTGCTCTGGCGAGCCACTGACGACACTCCATGGCTGCTGTGGCGAACCTCTGACGACACTCCATGGCTGCTGTGGTGAACCTCTGACGACACTCCATGGATGCTCTGGCGAGCCTCTTACGACACTTAGATGGCTCCTCTGGCGAGCCTCTGATGACACTTGATAGCTGTTCTGGCGAGCCTCTGACGACACTACATGGCTGCTCTGGAGAGCCTCTGACGACACTCCATGGCTCCTCTGGCGAGCCTCTGACGACACTTAGATGGCTCCTCTGGCGAGCCTCTGATGCCACTCCATGTCTGCTCTAGTTAGCCTCTGACAACACTCCATGGTTGCTCTGGTGAGCCTCTGACAAAACTCCATGGCTTCGTTGGCGAGCCTCTGACGATACTCCATGGTTGCTGTGGCGAGCCTCTGACTACACTTGATGGCTGTTCTGGCGAGCCTGTGTCAACACTCCATGGCTGCTCTGGCCAGCCTCTGTCGACACTCCATGCCTGCTCTGGCGAGCCTCTGTCGACACTCCATGGCTGCTGTGGCGAGCCTCTGACGACACTCCATGGCTGCTGTGGCGAGCCTCTGACAACACTCCATGCCTCCTCTGACAAGCCTCTGACGACACTCCATGGCTGCTCTGGCGAGCCTCTGACGACACTCCATGGCTGCTCTGGCGAGCCTCTGACGACACTCCATGGCTGTTCTGGCGAGCCTCTGACGACACTCCATGGCTGCTCTGGCGAGCCTCTGACGACACTTAGATGGCTCCTCTGGCGAGCCTCTGATGCCACTCCATGGCTTTTTTGGCGAGCCTCTGATGATACTCCATGGCTGTCCTGGCAAGCCTCTGACGACACTCCATGCTTCTAAGTTGAGCCACTGAAAAAACTAAATTGCTGCACTGGCGAGCCTCTAACGAAACTCCATGGCTGCTCTGGTGAGCCTCTGACAACACTCCATGGCTGCTCTGGTGAGCCTCTGACAACATTCCATGGCAGCTCTGGCGAGCCTCTTACGACACTCCATGGTTGCTCTGGTGAGCCTCTTACGACACTTGATGGATGCTCTGGCGAGCCTCTGATGACACTACATGGCTCCTCTGGCGAGCCTCTGACGACACTCCATGGCTGCTCTGGCGAGCCTCTGACGACACTTGACGGCTTTTCTGGCGACCCTCTGACTACACTCCATGGATGCACTAGCGAGCCTATGACGACACTCGATAGCTCCTCTGGCGAGCCTCTGACAACAGTTGATGGCTGTTCCGGTTAGCCTCTGACGACCGTTGATGGCTGTTCCGGCTAGCCTCTGACGACACTTCATGGCTGGTCTGGCGAGCCGATGACGCCCCTCCTTGGCTGCTCGGGCGAGCCTATGACGACACTCCATGCCTCCTCTGAAAAGCCTCTTACGACACTCCATGGCTGCTCTGGCGAGCCTCTGACGATTCTCCATGGCTGCTTTGGCGAGCCTCTGACGACACTCCATGACTCCTCTGACAAGCCTCTGACGACACTCCATGGCTGATCTGGCGAGCCTCTGACGAAACTCCATGGCTGCTTTGGTGAGCCTCTGACAACACTTGATGGCTGTTCTTGCGAGCCTCTGACGGCACTCCGAGGCTGCTGTTGCGAGCCTCTGACGACTCTCCATGGATGCACTAGCGAGCCTATGACGACACTCCATGGATGCTCTTTAGAGTCTCTGACAATACTCCATGGTTGCTCTGGCGAGCCTCTTACGACACGTGATGGATGCTCTGGTGAGCCTCTGACAACACTTGATGGCTGTTTTGGTGAGCCTCTGAAAACACTCTCTGGCTGCTCTAGCGAGTCTCTGAGGGCACTCCATGGCTGCTCTGCGGAGCCTCTGACGGACAGTCATTGGCTCTCTTGGTGAGCCCACTGACGGACACTCCAGGCTCTCTGCAGCTCTGACGGACAATCCATGGCTCCTCTGGCGGGCCTATGACGAAACTCCATGGCTGCTCGGGAGAGCCTCTGACGACTCTCCATGACTCTCGGGAGAGCCTCTGACGACACTACATGGCTGTTCTGGCGAGCCTCTAATGACACTTTATGGCTGTTCTGGCGAGCCTCTGACTACACTCCATGGATGCACTTGCGAGCCTCTGACGACACTCGATAGCTCCTCGGGCGAGCCTCTGCCGACACTCCATGGATGCTCTGGAGAGTCTCTGACGACACTCCATGGCTGCTCTGGCGAGCCTCTGACGACACTCCATGGCTGCTCTTGCGAGCCTCTGACGACACTCCATGGCTGCTGTCTGGAGATATGGGGGCCATTCTTGTTCTGGACAGCTCCATTGGCTGCTCTGTGTCACAGAACTCCTTCTGTAACGACACTCCAAATGCCTCACATATGTCACAAGCCTCTGACGACGCTCAAGGCTTAATTGACAAGTCTCCTCTGATGGACTATCTTCTCGCCATGGCTGCACTAACTATGTCGCCATGGTCTGAAATACGGCACTCATGGTCTGCTCTGGCGGAGAGCCATGAAGACACTCCATTGCCTCCTTGACCATGCCTCATGTTACGACACTCCATGCCTCTCTGAGAACAAGCTCTGATACTCGCTCCAGGGTCTCTCTGTACAAGCACTCTTGGGGGCGATGGACTCCTCCATGGACTGCTCGTGAGAGCCATCTGATGAACTCCTTGGCTCCTCTTGCGAGCTTTGACGACGTCTCCATGGCTACTCTGGCTAGCCTCTGTCGTCACTCCAATGGCCTCCTCTGGCGGCCTCTGACAGATCACTCCATGGCTGTTTAGGACGAGCCTCTGACGACACTTGATGGCTGTTCTTTGCGGAGTCCTATGCATCAGGGCAACTCCATGGCTGTTCTGGCATCGAGCAACACTGATTGACAGGTCTCCATGGATTGCACTGGCGGCCGCTTATGACGAGACACTAAATGGTTCTTCCCCCGCTGGAGAGTCCTCTGTCGGAACACCTCCAGGGCTCTCTGTTGAGCCTCTGATGACACTCCATGGCTGTTCTGGCGAGCCTCTCTCGACACTCCATGGCTGCTCTGGCGAGCCTCTGACGACACTCCATGGCTGTTCTGGCGAGCCTCTGGTGACACTTGATGGCTGTTCTGGCGAGCCTCTGTCTACACTCCATGGCTGCTCTGGTGAGCCTCTGACAAAACTCCATGGATGCTCTGGTGAGCCTCTGATGGCACTCCATGGCTGCTCAGGCGAGCCTCTGACGACACTTGATGGTTGTACTGGCGAGCCTCTGTCGACACTTGATGGCTGTTCCTGGGAGCCTCTGATCGCAGACATCTCAATGGCTGCTCTGGCGAGCTTGATACAACTCTACTCGATGGCTTTTCTGGCGGAGTATTTGACGAATGTGTTCATGAACTGCTCTATTGAGCCTCTGTGGTGGACACTCCATGAGCTGGATCTTGGCGAGCCTCTTACGACACTCCATGGCTGCTCTGGCGAGCCTCTAACGACACTCCATGGCTGCTCTGGCGAGCCTCAGACGACTCTCCATAGCTGCTCTGCCTCGCCTCTGACGATACTTTATGGCTGTTCTGGCGAGCCTCTGACGGCACTCCATCTCTGCTCTGGCGAGCCTCTGACGACACTCCATGGCTCCTCGTGACAAAGCCTTCTAAGAACTAAAGACTCCTATGGATGCACTGGCGAGACTTGACGACACGTCTATGGATGTTTGGCAAGACTCTAATGACACTATTTTGGCTGTTCTGGCGGAGCTTGACTGGACTTACAAGCCTCATTGGATGCACTTGAAGCCTCTGAACGAAATCCATGGCTTTTCTAGGTGAGCGCTGAACTACACGCTCTATGAATGCTATTGGGAGCCTCTGAGAACAATCCTATGGCTTCTCTGGTGAGCTCTGACAAATATATCCATGGCTACTCGCTGGCGAAGCCTTGACGGTACTCATGTTGCTCTGGCGGAGCTTCTTAGGGACACGTTGATAGGATGCTCTGGTGAGCCTCTGACGACACTTGATGGGCTGTGTTTGGACGGACGCTCCGACGGAACTCCATGGTCTTGCTCTTGGACGCCTTCTGACGTCAGTCCATGGTGCTCTGGTGAGCTCTGACGACTCAGATGTGTCCATGGCTGCTCTTGGCGAGCCTCTGACGACACTCCCAATGGCTTGCTCCTGTGCGTAGCCTCTGACGAAATACCATGGCTGCTGCTGGCGAGCCTCTTGACGACAGACCACCATGGCTCTCTCTGCAGAGCTCTGGGACGACCATCCTCATGGCTGTTCATGGCGAGCCTCTTTAGACACTCCATGGATGCCACTGGAGAGATTCTGGAGCGAAAACTCCATGGTCTCTGCGGGCCTGTGGCTACGACTATCCTCAATGGCTCTCCTCACTGGCGGGCCTCTGATCGACGACTCCATGGCTGCTCGGAGGGACCTCTGACCAGACTCACTCCCCATTGTCTGCATCGGGGAGAGTCCTCTGACTGACACTACATGTCTGCTGGGAGAGCTATGACGGGACAAGACTCCATGGACTGCTCGGGAGAGCCTCTTGTCGATCACTCCATGGCTGCCGAGGAGAGGCCTCTGACGACACTCCGATGGCTGCACGGGAGATGCCTCTGACGACAGACTCCCATTTGAACTGCTAGGTGGAGAGAGCTATGACGGGACACTCCTGGCTGCTCGGGCAGAGCTCTCATGACACTCACATGGATCTGCTCTCGGGAGAGCATCTGACGCCAGCACGTCATAGCTTCTCTGGACCAGCCTTGACTGTCTATTTCATGGATTGTTCTGGCGACGTCTGACTACACGCCATAGGATGCACTTGCGAGTGTCTCTGAGTCTACATCGCCTCTGGATGAGACTTGGCGAAACTCTGACGACACTCCATTGCTCTGTGTATCTTGGCAGCCTCTGTCGAGACCCACTCTCTTGTGGCTGCTCTAGCGAGCTCTCTGATGACACTCTCCATGGCTGCTAGGCGAGCACTTGACACGATAGACCCATGGCTGCTCTAGCAGAGCCTTGATGACGCAGCTCCATGGCTGCTTGGCGAGCCTCTGAGACACTCCTTGGATGCTTGGCGAGCTCTGACGACACTCCTCCTATAGGCTACTCTTGGCACGAGCTCATACTGACCATACAACTCCATGGCTCTCTCTTGCGAAGCCTTTGGCGACACTCCATGCACTGCTTCTAGCGAGCCTTGTACGACACTCATGCTGCTTCTGTCGAGCGCTGACGAACACTTGATGGCTGTTATGGCGATCCTCTGCCGACAACCTCATGGCTGTTCTGGCCGAGAACTCTGACTACACTCACATGGAAGCTCTGGCGAGCCTTTGATCAAACCACTACATGTGACTGCTTTGGCGTAGCCTCTGACAACTACTTGATGGCTTGATGTTCTGCTTGAGCCTCTTGTCGACTCACTCCATGGCCTGCTTCTTGAGTGAGCTACTCTCTGCCGACACTTTGATGGCTATTATGGGACAACTTCTGTCGATCACTCCCATGGATAATACTTGGCGAGCCTCTGACGACACTCTCTCGACTGGCTCCTCTAGGAGTAGCTCTGACGACACTACGTGCTTGCTATGTAGAGTCGCTCTGACGACAATGCCTAATGGCTGCTATGGCATACGCCTCTGACGACACTTCCATGGCCTGCTCGTGAGAGTGCTCTGACAGACATCATCCATTGGCATTCTTGCGAGCCTTTGATGACACTCCATGCCTCCTCTGGCGAGCCTCTGATGCTAACACTCACATGGGGTGTGTTATGGCGGGCCCTCTGACGCACTCACATGGCTGCTCTTTGTGACGCCTTCTGTCGTACACTCCATGGTTGATTCTGGCGAGGCCTCTTGAATCGACCATTTGTTGGTTGTTCTTGGCGAGCCTATGTCGCACTAGCCATGGCTGTTCTGGCGAGCCTCTGACGACACTCCATGGATGCACTGGCGAGCCTCTGACTCTACACTTCAAATGGATTGCACTGGCGAAGCTCCTTTGAGACACTCCATGCTTGCATTGGCGAGTCCTCTGACAAAAAGTGATGCCTGTTTCTTGGCGGCCTCTGACGGTCACTCCATGGCTGCTTTGGCGAGCCACTGAAGACACTCCATGGCGTTTCTTTCGAGCCTCTGACGACACTCCATGTCTGCTCTCGCAGATGCACTCGGAGACACTTCCTCATGGATCCTCTGACAAGCTCTCTGACAGACCACTCCATGGCTGCTTTGGCGAGCACACTGAACGACACTCCATGGCTCTCTCTTGACAAGCCTTCTGACGCACACCCATGGCTGCTACTGGCGAGCCTCTGACGCCATATTTGATGGCTGTTCTGTTGGACTCTGACGGCACTCCATGGCTGCTCTCTGGCGAGCCTCTGACGGACACTACCATGCGCTGCTTTGGCGAGCCTCACTGGACGACGCACCTCTTCATGGCTCCTCTACTAAGGACCTCTGACAGAGACCACTTCCTTGGCGCTATGCTCTGCGAGCCTCCTGACGGACACTCTCTTGCTAGCTCTGGCGAGCCTCTGACGACTCCACCATGGATTTCACTGGCGAGCCATGTGACGACCACTGCATGGCTGTTCTGGCGAGCTATATTGAAGACACTCCATGGCTGCTCTGGAGAGCCTTTGACAGAACACTCCTCTGGCTGCTTCCGGCTGAGCCTCTGGATCATGACACTCATGGCTGCTTCTGAGCGAGCACTCTGACGACACTTTATGGCTTTTCTGGCGAAGCCTTAACGTCACTTTATGGCTCTGTTCTGGTGAGCCACTCTGACGACACTCCATGGTGTTCTGGCGAGCCTCTAACGGACACTCCATGGCTAGTCATCTGCGAGCCTCCTGACGACACTCATGGTTCCCTGGCGGAGCCTGCTGACACAACATACGATGGATTTTCTGGCGAGCGCCTCCTACGGATCTCTTTCATGGGGCAGCTTTAGCGTAGCTCTCTAGAACCGGGCACACTGATGGCTCAATCTAGCGTGCATTTGACAACACTCACATGGCTACCTGGAGGAGCCTCTTCTTTCGAACACTCCATGGCTGCTCTGGGGAGCCTCTGACAGACACTCCATGTGCTCGCAGCCATGGAGTGTCTCGTCAGAGGCTGCCAGAGGGAGCCATGAAGTGTCGGTCAGTAGGCTTGCCAGAGGAAGCCATGGAGTGTCGTCAAGAGGCTCGCCCAAAGACAGCCATGGAGTGTCAGTTCCGATGGCTCGTCGAGAGCAGTCACATGGAGTGCTGTCTCAGAGGCGCATCGCTAAGAGAAGCCATAGGGTGTATCATCAAAGGCTCGCCAGAGAGCATTGGAGTGTCAGTCAGAGGGCTCGCCCAGAGCAGCCATGGAGTGTCATCAGAGGCTCGCCATCAGCAGCAAGGTAGTGTCGTCAGAGGCTCGCCCAGAGCTCAGCCATGAAGTGTCGTCAGAGGCCCGCTAGAGCAGCCATCGAGGTCGTCAGAGGGCTCGCCAGAGGAGCCATCGAGTGTCTTAAGAATCTCGCGCCATGAGCAGGCTCTGGGAGCTGTTGTCAGAGGCTCTCGCCAAAGCAGCCATGGAGTGTCGTCAGAGGCTCGCAAGAGGAGCCATGGAGTTTCGTCAGAGGCTCCCCAGAGCAGCCATGGAGTGTTCGTCGTAGCTCGCCAGTGGAAGCCATGGAACTCTATTAGTGTCGTCGTGGACTCGCCAGAGATACATGGAGTGTCGTCCAAGATCACAGAGCCAGCCATGAAAGTGTCGTCAAAAGGCTCGCCAGAGAAAGAAGCCATGAAGTGTCATCAGAGGCTCGTGTCAAAGGAGCATGAGCATGGTCAGAGCCTCGATCAGAGGAGCTCATGGAGTGTCGTCAAAAAGGTCAACCAGGCAGCCATGGAGTGTCGTCGCCAGATGGCTCGCGCAGAAGCAGACCATGGAGTTTGTCAGAGCTCTCCAGGGACATAGTCTTGGAGTGTTGTCAGAGGCTTGCAGAGCAGCTTTTTATTATTTTTATTATTCATTTATTTTGGAAGCGCCTTGATTCCAGGGCGCTGTACATTTCAGGCGGGTACATAAATAACATTGGTCAGACACTTACAAAGTGACAATAAGTGATTAAACAACTGGTACAGAGGGAGAGAGGTCCCTGCCGCGAGGGCTTACAGTCTACAGGTAAGGGGTGAAGAGACAGAAGGTGAGGGGCATACATGTATGTTGGGTGGAGGAGTGCAACTCGGTTAGTGTTGGTTATAGGCAATCCTGAAGAGGTAGGTTTTCAGGTTACGTTTGTTGAAGCCGGTGAGAGAGGGGGAGAGTCTGAGGTGTTGGGGCAGTGAGTTCCAAAATTTGGGGGGAAGCACGGGAGAAGTCTTGGAGGAACGGTTATGTGAGGAGGTGATAAGAGGAGAGCAGAGGAGAAGGTCCTGTGAGGAGCGGAGGTTGCGTGAGGGGAGGTATTTAGAGATTAAGGCAGAGATATTATGAAGGGGTAGAGGTTATGTAGAGCCTTGTAGGTCAACGTTGCTAGCTTGAACTGGATTCGCTGGGCAATGGGTAGCCAGTGAAGGGATCGGCAGAGGGGAGAGGCAGGGGAGTAGCGAGGAGAGAGGTGAATCAGACGGGCAGCAGAGTTAAGGATGGTTTGGAGGGGAGCGAGGGTGGTAGCTGGGAGGCCACAGAGGAGGATGTTGCAGTAGTCAAGGCGGGAAGATGACGAGGGCATGGACCAGCATTTTTGTGCTTTCAGAGTTAAGAAATGAGCGGATTCGGGAGATATTTTTTAGGTGAAGGTGACAGGCAGAGGTGGGGGTGTGGATGTGCGGTTTGAAGGACAGATTGGAATCAAAGGTTATCCCAAGGCAGCGGACTGTGGTGCTGGTGGAGAGTGTAGCCATTAACAGTGATAGAGAGATCGGGGGAGAGATGGAGTGGGATGGTGGGAAGATAAGAATTCAGTTTTCTCCACGTTTAGTTTTAGGAGACGGGAGGAGAAAAAGGGAGGAAATGGACGATAGACAGTCAGGGATCGGGAGAGAAGAGAGGTGACACTGGGCCGGAGATGTAGAGTTGGGTGTCATCAGCATATAGGTGGTATTGAAAGCCGTGTGAGGCTATGAGCTGACCGAGGCCGAGGGTGTAGATAGAAAAGAGTAGTGGACCCAGGACAGACCCCAGGGGGACACCAACAGAGAGAGGCCGGGGGGAGGAGGTGGAGCGAGAATGAGAGACACTGAAAGTCCGATCAGTGAGGTAGGAGGAGATCCAGGAAAGGGCAAGTCCTTTTGATTGCGAGGGGGAGAGGATTTGAAGTAGGAGTGAATGGTCGACAGTGTCAAAGGCAGAGGACAGGTCTAGGAGGAGAAGCACAGAGAAGCACTGTCGTCTGAGGCTTGCCAGATCAGCCATGGAGTGTCGTCAGAGGATCCCAAGAGCAGCCATGGAGGGTCGTCAGCGGCTCGCCAGAGCAGCCGTGGGGTATCGTCAGAGGCTCGCCCGAGAAGCCATGAAGTGTCGTCAGAGGCTCGCCAGAGCAGCCATGGAGTATTGTCAGAGGCTCTCCAGAGCAGTCATGGAGTGTTGTCAGAGGCTCGCCAGAGCAGCCATCAAGTGTCGTCTGAGGCTCGCCAGAGCAGCCATGGAGTGTCGTCAGTGGCTTGCCAGAGGAGCCATCAAGTGTCTTCAGAGGCTCGTCAGACGAGCCATGGAGTGTCGTCAGAAGATCGCAAGAGCAACCATTGAGTTACATAGTTACATAATTAGTACGGTTGAAAGAAGACACGTGTCCATCAAGTTCAACCAAGTGTGGGGAAAATGTGGGTGATGGGAGAGAGACAAGGACATTATGCCCATCCTCACCACTGGTTAATTACCTTGAAACCCACAAGTCAAGAACCAATCCGCTCCAGTGGAGACCATATCTCTGACCCCAGAGCCTCCACCAGCCAGATCCAGAATTTTACATGGCTACTTATGCATTAATTTTTCTTTATTTCCCAGGTAGGTATCTAACCCTTTCCCTTGAAACTCTCTACAGTTCCTGCCGTGACCAGTCCTCAGGTAGGCTATTCCACAAGATTCCCAGTTTTACAGTGAAGAACGCTCTTCCCCTTCTGGAGATTGAATCCTTTTTTCTCTATTCGAAGGGAATGTCCCCTTGTCTTTTGAGAGGGCTTAAATTGAAATAATTTTTCCCCATACTTTTTGTAGGGCCATTTATATATTTTATAAATTTAAATTTCAGTCCCCCCGAAAGCCGTTTTTTTCTCAAGGCTAAATAAGTTCAATTCTACTAATCTTTAATCATGACTAGTATGCTCTATTCCCCTTATAAGTTTGGTTGCTCGTCTTTGTACTCTCTCTAGCTCCATTACATCTTTTCTAAAAAAACGGGGGCCCAGAATGAACAGCATATTCTAAATGAGGTTTGCACCAATGCTTTGTACAGCGGTAGAATTACAATCCTTGTCCGCGGTCCATGCCTTTTTTAAATTACACACAAATATCTTACTTGCCTAGAGGCAGCTGATTGACACTGCATGCTGTTCTGTAGTCTATGATCTATAAGAATGCCCAGATTCTCCAAGTTTTTCTCCCCCTAGGACATTGATCCCTGTAGATTATTTTTCCCCCAGATGCAGAACTTACATTTATCCACATTGAACCCCTTTCCCAAGTGGTTGCCCAAGCACTCAGTGTGTCCAGATTGCTTGCAATTTATGAGCATCTTCCTAGATTGCACTACCCTGCATAGTTGGTGTCCATCTCAAAAATGGGAAAACCGTGCTATCGATCCCCTCCACTATATCGTTAATAAATACATTAAATAAGAGAGCACCTAATACTGAGCCCTGCGGCACACCAGTCACAACTGGGACCACTCAGAGTAGGAGTCATTTCCCACCACCCCTCTGAGTACGATCGCATCCAGTTTTTAACCCAAATTACACACTTTTATCTCTAAACCCAGTGGATTTTTATTTACCCAACAAACGCTTATGCGGTACAGTGTCAAATGCCTTTGCAAAGTCTAAAAACACAATATCCACAGCTGCCCCGCTATCCAGAATTCTACTCACCTCTTCATAAAAAGAAATCAGATTGGTCTGACCGCTTCTTTCCTTAGTAAATCCATGCTGGCAATCACTAATAATATTGTGTTTGTCAACATACTCCTGTATATAGTCCTTATGAGCCCCCAAACATTTTTCCCACAACAGATGTTAAACTTATTGGTCTATAATTACCTGGGCAAGACTTGGAACCTTTTTGAAGATGGGAATGCATTTGCTTGTGCCATTTCCTGGTACTATACCAGTCACGGGGAATCTTAAAT
This sequence comes from Phyllomedusa bahiana, assembly GCA_025379985.1. NCBI lineage: Eukaryota > Metazoa > Chordata > Amphibia > Anura > Hylidae > Phyllomedusa > Phyllomedusa bahiana. Next base: position 54,147 of record JAODAL010018924.1, on the reverse strand, counting down.
ATCATGTACAGGGGCACAGAGAAAAACCGAGCTGAGCTCTTTAAGAACTCTTGGGTGAATGCCATCAGGGCCTGGAGCCTTGTTCACTTCAGTTTTATTTAACTTGCTTTGAACTTTTTCTACACTGAGCCAATTAATTATAGCAGTGATGTATTAACAGTTTCTGCCACCTCCTATTCTGCACTTGGCCCACTCCCATCAACTACTTTTTTCATTGATAGTATTACTGAGCTGAAGATACCTATTTTGTTCCCCTGCCTTTCTTGGTCACCAGTGACCAGTCCCCATCACAGGTTTTTAAGGGTCCTACTTGCTTGACTTTGGCTTTTTGGCATTTATTGCTTAAAGAATTTCTTGGGGTTAGTCTTGCTGTCCCTTTGGGCCCCCTACCTTTCATTTTTAATTTTAGCTGCTTTATCACTTTTTTACATATTTTTATTAAGCTCTCTATTTAAATTTTTAAAGGCTGATGCCGACCCCTCTGACATATTTTTAAAATGCCCTTTTTTTATTGTTTATTGCCCTTTTAACAGAGGAAGAAGCCATGTTGGTTTTAGTTTTAGTTGCCTATACTTGTTACCCATAGGAATATATTTTCAATAAATTTCCCCAAAAATTATTTAAAGCTCCCCACTTTGGGTTCTATTTTCACCCTTTGCTAATAGCTGCTCCCAGTCTAGGTCCCGTTTGTGTCCCTCAATAAGGAAAATTTGGCCCTTTTAAAATTAAATGTTTTTGCCTTCCCGTTTGTTTTTTTTTTTTTCCAGTTTACGCTAAAATGAATTATATTATGGCCACTGTTACCAAGATTTTCAAAAACCGTGGACCCCTCCGACTAGTTCTGCTTTCTTAGAAATGACCAGATCCAACAACGCATCTACTTCTAGTGGGTTCTCCACCCAAATGCCCCATTAAAATTATCCTTAAAAGATTGAGGAACTTTCCCTTTCCCTTTTCAGTTGATGCTGAACCGTGACCCAGTCAATGCCCGGGAAATTTTAAAATCACCCATTATTATCACTGTACCTGCCTGTGCTGCCGGCACCATTTGTTAGGCATCTGTTCTTCTATCTCCTCGTGATGTTCGGGGGTCTATAGATAACACCAAAAATAAAATTTTCTGTATTATTCCCCCCTTGTATTTCCACCCACAATGTTTCCACATCATTAGCTACTCCGCCCTGGTATTACCTCTTTCACATTTGCCTTCATATTTTCTCTTACATACAGACACACTCCTCCTCCCCTCTTGTTCGTTTGTCTTTCCTAAATAGATTTAAAACCTTGAAGGTTGACTGCCCAATCATGCGTGGTGTCCGCCATGTTTCCCGCAATTTCCTACCATATCAAACAGCTCCTCTACAACAAGCACCTTAAGTTCCCCATTTTGTTTGCAAGATTCTAGCATTTGTGAATAGACATTTTAAGTTCCTTCCAGTTTTACACTTTTCCCTCTCGGTTTAGGATTGTAAACTAACATGTTCATTAGACGGCAATGGATCATACATTAAACGTTCAGTAGACAGCATGGGATTAAACGTTACCTGTTCAATAGACAGCATGGGATTAAACGTTACCTGTTCAGTAGACAGCATGGGATTAAATGTTACCTGTTCATTTTCTATATTGTCCTCCATCCTCATCCCTAGTTTAAATACTCCCACACCCCTTCTAGAATTCTTTCCCCCAGCACAGCAGACCCCCTTCCATTCAGGTGCAATTTATCTGTAGAAAATAGATTGTACCCCAATGAAAAGTCAGCCCAGTGCTCTAAGAACCCAAACCCCTCTGTCCTACACCAAGACTTCAGCCATGCATTTAACTCCCTGAGCTCCCGCTGTCTTTCCTGAGTAGCGCATGGCACCGGCAGTATTCCGGAAAACACAACCTTGGAGGTCCTTCCCTTCAGCTTTGAGCCTAGTTCTTTAAAATTATTATTTTGGATCCTCCACCTAACGTGTATTCTGTCATTGGTTCCAACATGGACCAAACAGCTGGGTCATCGCCAGCCCCTCTCAGTAATTTATCCACCCAGTCCAACACATGCCGAACCCTGGCACCAGGGAGACAGCAAACCACTCGGTTGAGGCGGTCCTGGCGACAAATTATTCTATCCGTCTTCCTGATTATAGAATCCCCTACAACTACTAACTGTCTTTTCTTACCTGCATTCCCATCCCCCCTACTACTAGATGGGCTGCTCTTCCGGCTGCTAGGAAGAGCAGTGTCCACTAGGGCTGCCATTTCTGAGACTGATTCCCCAGTATTATCACCCAACTTGGCAATTTGCTTGGGAATCAAAGGAGGAGAAGTGGGCCTTCTTTTTCTGGTACCCCCAGAACTTCCCCCTGTCTACATTAACCAACTACACGCTCCTCCTGCTGATCCAATATCCACCCTCAACATTTAAACCCATAACTGTTTGCTCCAAGATTAGCAAACTCTTCTCTTCATTGTCAAACGCCCTCAGTGTTGCATTTTGCTCCTCTAGGTCCAAAATGCGAGCTACCGGTAGCAAAAAATGCTCACATCTGCTGCCCGCGGTATTTACCTGGACCTCTTGCTCCAAATAGTGCTACCAGGGGCGTTGCTAGGGTCCTAAAACATCGGGGCTCGGGCCCTTTGTGTTTTTTGGGTAGGGCTGGGTTACACGACATTTTTCAGCCTCATTGTGAACTGGGGATGTTTTTTTACAGGAAAAACCTTCTGTTCCTGTCACTAATTTTCTGCAACCCCACACAGATCCCGTCATCCCCTAAAGTCACGTACAAAAAAAATCACCAATGAAAAAATTTACTTTTTCAGAACTTCTACCTTCATATGACAATCCCCCTAAAAAGTCACAAAAACATCCCGATACATGGAGAAACTCCCAGACAAGTGTTTTTACTAAAACCCCCCTAAAAAAACCAGCCCAAAACTATTACAAAAAGGATCAAATAATCCTGCCGGGACCCCACTGTGACTATCCCAGTGTACAAGGTTGAAGAAATATACCAGCCTATAGTGACCATATAGTGGTAGTTAAAATTTAAAGTTCCTTAAAAGGTTTTCCTCATTTTTTTTAAAAACCCCAGCCAAAAATTTTTATTTTAAATTTTTTTAGGTTTAAATAGCAGTCCCCCTTATTTAGGAAAAAAAATATTTGGGGTTTTTCCAAATTTTAAGGGAAGCAGTTAGTATTTTTGGGGCCAAGGGGGGGACACATTGGGGCCCACAGGCAGGCTATGGGGGCACAGGCATTATAGGGGGGGCAACAGGCAGTTTGGGGGCACTGAGGCAGTTTTTGGGGGCCACGGGGCAGTATAGGGGGATGAGGCGGTATATAGGGCATGAGGAGATTATAGGGGAAATGAGGCAGTTATGGGGGCCCGCGCATTTGGGGGCCACGGGGCGGGATATGGGGGCCACGGCGGGTTTAGGGGGCCCCAAGGCAGTATATGGGGGGGAATCAGGTTATAGGGGCACGGCCATATGGGGGCCACAGGCAGGGATTGGGGGGCCCAAGGGGGGGTTTGGGGGCCCCAAAAGGCGTTTATGGGGGGCCACGCTTGGGGGCCCACAGGAGGGATTATTGGGGCACGGCGTATTTTGGGGGCCAAGGCGTAATATGGGGCCAAGGGCAGTGTTTGGGGCAAGGCAGGTTTTATGGGGACAGGCAGTAATTTGGGGGCCCAGGCAGGGATATGGGGGCCGCGGCGGGAAGGGGGGACAGGCGGCTTTAGGGGAACAGGCATATATGGGGGCCACAGGCAAGTATTATAGGGGCAAGGGTATATGGGGGCAAAAGGCAGGGATATGGGGGCCAAGGCAGGCATTATGGGGGAAAAGGCAGTATATGGGGGCCACAGGCAGTTTTTGGGGCCCCAGGGTATTGGGGGCCCAGGCGGTTTTAGGGGCCAGGCGTATATGGGGGCCACATCAGGTTTTATAGGGCACAGGAGTATATGGGGGCCACAGGCAGGTTATAGGGGCACGGCAGTTAGGGGGGCCCTGGCGGGGTTTTGGGGGCCACAGCCAGGATTTAGGGCCACAGGCGGGGGATTTGGGGGCCCGGGCAGGGTATGGGGGCCCAGGCAGTTATATGGGGGCCCGGCAGGGATTGGGGGCCACGGCAGGCATTCAGGGAAGGCAGGGATATGGGGGCCCAGGCAGATTGGGGGTCCGGCAGTTTTGGGGGCCACAGGAGGCATTTTTTGGGCCCGGCAGGGATATGGGGCCACGGGCGTATTGGGGGCCCAGGCAGGCATTATAGGGGCACAAGCGTTTTTTAGGGGCCTGAGGCGGGTAAAGCTTTAAAAAAAAACAACATTTTTACTAAACCTTAACCCCCCCGGCGGAGCGGCTCTGCCTCTCGCCCGCGTCCTCCGGCGCTCCTGGGGCACGGCCTATGACCGCTGTGCGCCCGGGAGAGGCGCGTCGCGATGCATCACATCTCGCGAGCTGCCGTGAGGCGCAGGGGGCCGGGCGGGTCCCCAGCGCTGTGAGGCCGGCGGCCCCGCTGTGTCGGCCCCTGGCGGTCGACACTGTTGCGGAGCAGGGAGGTCGCTCTCGTCCGCAAAAGCCCGCAGTGCATGTGCGTCCAGGGAGACATGCAGTAAAGGCCCAGTCGGTGCTCCAAGCCCACGGCAGGGGGTTTGGACCCCCGGGAATCGGGGACAGGGGTTTGTTTTATTGGGGCCCGAGCCCCGAAAAAAAACCCTAGCGACGCCCTGGTGCAACATTGGCAGATTTGCACGCTGGAAATTGAGTAAAGTGCCCATTATCCCGTGAAACGCAATGAAGAAAAAAAAAAAAAAGTTAATGAGATTGAGGTTTTAAAATAAAAGAGGTTTGTTTTATTTTACAGTTTTTTCTCCTTTTTTTAACTCCGGTTTGTTAACCCGCACTCTGTTTTTCCAAAAAGCATCAGTTTGCCCCCAAAGAAATGGAGCACATCAATGGGTGTTGCAGAGGCTCGCCAAAGCACCCATGGAGTGTCTTCAAGGTCGCCAGAGCAGCCATGGAGTGTGTAGAGGCTGCAGGAGCCATAAAGGTTCTCAGAAGATGCCGGCAGCATGGATTTTGTCAGGGGCTCGCCAGAGGGCCATCGAGTTTCTCAGGGTTTCCCCAGAGCAGCCATGGGTGTCATCATGAGCTTCCCAGGCCCATGGAGTGTCGTCAGAGGCTCCCCGGGAGCCTGGAGTGTGTCAGAGGTTCGCCCAAGGCCATGGAGTGCCATCAGGGATCGCAAGAAACCATGGAGTTTTGTCAGAGGCTCGATAGAAAAGCACGAGCTTTGTCCGGGGCTCCCCAGGGCCATAAAGTGTCATCAGGGGCTCCCCAAGCACCCTGGATGTCGTCAGAGTTGCCGTGGACCCCAGGAGTGTCATCAGAGGTCGCCAGAGCAGCCATGGAGTGTTTCGAGGTGCCAGGCACCCCATGGGTGTCTTCAGGGTAGCCAGAGCAGCCATAAAGTGTCGTCAGGGCTCGCCAGAGCACCCTCAAGTGTGTAGGGCTCGCCAGAGCAGCCTTAAAGTGTCGTCAGGGTCGCCAGAGCAGCCAAAAGTGTCGTCAGAGGGCTCGCCAGTCAGCCTTGGAGGTCTCAGAGGTCGCCAGATCGCCATGGGTGTGTGTAGGCTCCCCCAGTGGCCTGTAGTGTTGTCAGAGGCTCGGCAGAGCAGCCATGTAGTGTCGTCAGAGGCTCCCCAGGCAGCCATGGAGTTTGTCGAGGCTCCCCAGAGGAGCCATGGAGTGGGGTCAGGGCTCGCCAAAAAGCATGGTGGTATGTGGTCGCAGGGCGCCATGGAGGTCGTGGGCTGCCAGAGCACCCATGGATTTTCAAGAGGTCCCGGGGGCCATCGAGTTTCGTCAGAGGTTACCAGAGCACCCATGGAGTGTATCAGAGGCTCGCTAGGCAGCCATCAAGTTTCTTCAGGCTCGCAGAGGACCCATGGAGTATTATCAGGGGCCCCGGCGAGCAGCCTTTTTGAGCGTAGAGGCTCCCGAGGAGCCATGGGTGGGTCAGGGCTCGCCAGAGCACCCATGGAGTATGTCCAGGTCGCCAGAGCGCCATGGAGTATCGTCAGAGGCTCGCCAGAGCAGCCATGAAGTGTCGTCAGAAGGTCGCCAAGAGCAGAAAAATTGGAGTGTGCCAGAGGTCGCCAGAGCAGCCATGAAGTGTCGCCAGAGGGTCCCAGAGCTGCCATGGAGTGTCGTCAGAGGCCGCCGGGAGGGGGCCATGGAGTGTCGTCAGAGGCTCTCCCGAGCAGCCATGGAGTGTCGTCAGAGGCTCGCCAGAGCAGCCATCGAGTGTCGTCAGAGGCTCGCAAGAGCAGCCATGGAGTTTTGTCAGAGACTCGCCAGAGGAGCATGGGAGGTGTCAGAGGCTCGCCAGAGGAGCCCAGGGAAGTGTTCGTCAGAGGCTCGCCAGAGGAGCCATGGAGGGGTTCGTCAGAGGCTCGCCAGAGGAGCCATGGAGTGTCGTCAGTGGCTGCCAAGGAGGCCATGGAGTGTCTTTCAGAGGCTCGCCCAGAGGAGCCATGGAGTGTCGTCAGAGGCTCGCCAGAGGAGCCATGGGTGTCTTCAGAGGCTCGCAGAGCTACCATGGAGTGTCGTCACAGGTTCGCCAGAGCTGCCTTGGAGTGTCGTCAGAGGTAGAGATGGGCGAAAAATTGATTCTAACGAATTGGAATTCGTTTAGAATTTCAGGAAATTTCTCGATTCTGCTTTGGAGTCGAAGTTTGGAGTGATTCACGGGAATGAAGCTTGTTTTTAATTGTTTAAAATGGCCAAAAAGCACATGGGGGTGACACGGGACAGAGAAAGTCTGGGGGGAAAAGAAAGGTGGACCCTTTATGACATGTGCAGAGATGAAGCCAATTCAGAGACCGGCGGGATTCTGTGAAGTCACGCACTTTTAAAAGTCCGGCCCATGCTCGTCCTCACTTTGGGCTTTCGTTATGCTGCAGTGTTTGCAGAGATATCACACAAAAGAAAATTCGATTTTGGGGAGATGTCACTGCTTTATCAGAGACTGCTCCTCTTCTTTTATAATTTTGATTAAATTTGTGGGGTATTGTAATTGAAGTCCAGTGTGGGTCCAATTCTGCCCCATATACATTTTAATGCCATCTGGTCGTTTGGAGCACATTGAATATCCCAAAGGTTATTTAAGCCCGTTTGTGCTTTCTTATTCATTAAAATACATGGCGTTTTAACAGCCCATAACAGTAAATTTTTTCTGGTGATTTTTGTAGCATAATTTATATCCCAAAGGGGTTTAAATTTAAACCTGTTTGTGCTTTTGTAGTCAGTAAAAAAACAAAGCCCTTTTTACACGCCACTACCAGTTATTTTTTGCTGCTGATTTCTGTAGCGCAATTTATATCCAAGGGTTAACCCAAACCTGTTAATGGGTTCATTTGGAGTCAAATACAAAGGGTGTGTATTTGTCAAATACAGATTTCTTCTTTTAAACAAGTCTGTAAATTATTGAACAAAACAGTATTTGTAAAAACATAGAGGGGCGGGGGACTTCACATGCGAGGGGCCAGTGGCAAAAAAACATTTGGAGCAGGCACAGGTGTAGCACAGAAGGGGACTTTGCAGAGGGGTTTCATGGGTTTGAGGCCCCAAACTGCTGCTGTCATCTTGGGCCATGTGTGACCCAGAAACCCCCAAAGGGTTTCTTGATTGGTTGTTTTGGTCATAATTTCCCTCCCGAGGGACATCTGAAAAACCCCCAAAGGGGGCCAAGAAGCCCGGTTTGGGAAAAGTCCGAAAAAACCTTTTTATTTGGGCTTGGCCGGGAGCGGGTCAGGGGCCCCTCCCCTTGTCCTAAAACCCCCGCTTCCTGCCCCAACCCGGTTTCCCTCAGCCAGAGATCTCATTTTGGTTGGGTCAGCCCCACTAACAGCGGGGTTTTGAAAAAATTTGGGGGACGGGAAACCCAGCTCCTTGGGCAGCGAAAAAAAACCTGGGGCCAATATCCCCTGCTTCTTGCGGGTAGGGGGCCAAAGTATGGAAGTGGGGGGAAGGGGCCCATGAGAGGTAAATGTTGTGGGGGGTTTTCAGTCTGCATCCCAAGCCCAAATTGAGGGGGAAAGCAGTGAAGACCCAAAAAAACAATAATCGATGGGAGATTGGACGACCGCACTTGGGAGGGTTTTTGGAACCCCAAGGGTTTTCTTCATCGTCGGAGGAAAAGGGGTTTTTGGGTTTGCGCGTCGGGGAGCGGGAAGGGCCGGGAAGGGGTTTGTTTGGCCGTTAAAAAAGCGGGGTTTAAGCAGCAGTGCGGGTTTGGGTTTGCCAAATGCCCCAAAAAGGGCGAAAACCCAAAACTTCCCTGGTCCAAGAAAAGTGCGGCAAAAGGGGCCTCAGCGAGGCAAAGTGGGGGTAGAAAGTCACTCCCAGTGCGGACCCCGTTGGCGGAAAAAATATTACTCGGCGGGAGTGTTGTGGATTTTCTTGCAAAGGACCCCCGGAGGACCCAAACATGGGAAATATGTAGAATTTTGGGGGCGGGGAAAAGTGAGGCTTGGTAGGAAGCAAAACTTTGGCACCATGGCCCTGCGTAAAAAACACTTTGCAGTGTCACCAACCGGTGGTTGGGAGAAAATTTGGCTCAGATTTGGTGGTCCATCCTCCCACCGAAACCCAACGCAGCCGCAGCGCCCCGTGGCACCACCCTTGCAGCAAATCAAGGCTCCCCCACCTTTTGAAAGAAGGGAGCTGTTTTCTTTGACATATCTCCTGGCCCGATGTCCTGACCCTCGTTTAATCTTTGCCCCCAGCAGTTGTTAAACCAGGCGATTGCATAGAGACAAACAGTATGCTTTTCCCCAAACCTTCCTAAGGTGAAAAAGTTGCCCGTGCTCCGGTCCCAAGTTGTTTGGTACTTCGTCCACCTTTTCCAGTGGTGGCTCTGCCCCTTTTAGAAAAACAAATGGCTTGTCCCGGAGCTGGTTTGGAGAGTTCCAAAGCCGAAATTTTTTTTTTCCAAAAAAGGCAGTCCCAAGCACTTTTTTAAATATGTAGAAAAAAAGGGTTGGGTAGTCCTTGGGGCCTATCGGTTTTTTCCCAAAGGGTTTAAACGGCAGCGGGGAAACTTTCTGGGGGTTTAAAATACGGTCAGGGAGTACTTGCCCTTTACGGCCCACTGGGTGAATGTGCTTTGCTCCCCCCAACCAAAAAACTTGGCCCAGGGGGACCCCGTTTTTTCCCCTCCACTTTTGTAAAAATGCGGCTCCTGCCCCAAATGCCCGGCCTCCTCCCCTTCCACCACCACCCCCATTTAACCTTTCCCAAAGTGCTGCTCCATCATACCACATGTGTAGGGCACAGCGGTGTCACGCAGTTCTACACCTGGCTTGCCTCGGCGAACGAAGTCACACAGGGGAGGAACTGCTCCGCGTCATTGTCACGGTTCATGCCGCGGTCCCTGCCTTGGACCGTCGGCCTGTCCGTGCCTGCCATGTCTCTGCTGGGGCTCCCTGTGCAGGGGTCCCAGCAGCCTGTGTTCTGCTATGTACTTACCTGTCCTGTCCAGTCTTGTTGCTTCCTGGTTCCTGTCTGTGCACTGTGCCTCCTAGGCGTGCGCGTGGCAGCATCCTGCCTATTTATAGTTTCCTGTTCTGTGCACCATCCTCTTCACCCCTGACCTCTGGCTATAAGAGGAAGTTCTTGTCTCTACTCTGGGTCAGTCCATTGCAGTCTCATGCTGTGTCTTTCCATTGAGCTCCTGCCAGTGTCTCTGAACTTAACCCCGGAGATGCTGGTCCAGTTTCTGTGTCATCTGAGCTCCTGACCATCTGTCTGTCTCCTGTTGTCTTGTCTAATGTCTCTGCACCTGTCCTGTGTCCTGCCTTGGCACCTGTTCCTTACCCGCTGTATCCTGCCGTGTCACCTGTTCAGTACCTGCTTTAACCCTCCTGTATCCTGCTGTGTTCCTGTCCTGTATGTGCTCTCCTGTTCCTGCCGTGTTCCCTGGTCTGTACCTGATGTGTGACCCGTCCAGTTCCTGCCGTATCTGTGGTGCTATATGTACGTTTAACCCCTCCTTTTATCCTGCTGTGTTCCTGAGTACGTTTTACCTGCCCTGCTTATGTTCTCCTATGTTCCTGTGTTCCTGTCCTGTACCCCGGCTGTCACGCAGGTAGCCACGTCAGGGGTAGTAGACCTGGGGGTCCCGCACAGCCAAGTCCATCCCGCTTTGCGGCGGGCTCTGGCGAAGACCAGGGGCCCCTTAGACTCCACTCCCTGGCGTGGTCCTCCAGCTACCACCTCACCTGCGGTGATCACAGAGGATCCACACCCGGATGTCTGCGGTCGGTGCTTCGGCGTACGTCCGTCGGCGCTGCACCGTTACAGTATGAACTGACCATGGATCCCGCCGGGGTGACCCTGCCCTCGTCTAGAGTGTCTGCACCCGTGGCCTAGCTCATGGTCCAGCCCAGAGCTTACGTTTGGCCTAGCTCATGGTCCAGCCCAGAGCTTACGTTTGGCCTAGCTCATGGTCCAGCCCAGAGCTTACGTTTGGCCTAGCTCATGGTCCAGCCCAGAGCTTACGTTTGGCCTAGCTCATGGTCCAGCCCAGAGCTTACGTTTGGCCTAGCTCATGGTCCAGCCCAGAGCTTACGTTTGGCCTAGCTCATGGTCCAGCCCAGAGCTTACGTTTGGCCTAGCTCATGGTCCAGCCCAGAGCTAACGGTTTGCCTAGCTCATGGTCCCGCCCAGAGCTTACGTTTGGCCTAGCTCATGGTCCGCCCAGAGCTTACGTTTGGCACTAGCTCATGGTCCCCGCCCTGAGCCTGCTACGGTGCCCTGAGCTCATGGTCCCCCCGTCCCTGAGCCTTCTGAGTCCCCGTGGCTTACGGTCCCGCCCTGAGCCTTCTGAGTCCCCGTGGCTTACGGTCCCGCCCTGAGCCTTCTGAGTCCCCGTGGCTTACGGTCCCGCCCTGAGCCTTCTGAGTTGGCGTGGCTTTCGGTGCCGCCCTGAGCCTTCTGCGTCCCCGTGGCTTTCGGTCCCGCCCTGAGCCTTCTGAGTCCCCGTGGCTTACGGTCCCGCCCTGAGCCTTCTGAGTCCCCGTGGCTTAGGTCCCCCCCTGAGCCTTCTGAGTCCCCGTGGCTTACGGTCCGCCCTGAGCCTTCGAGTCCCCGTGGCTTAGGTCCGCCCTGAGCCTTCTGAGTCCCCGTGGCTTACGGTCCCGCCCTGAGCCTTCTGAGTCCCCGTGGCTTACGGTCCCGCCCTGAGCCTTCTGAGTCCCCTGTGGCTTACTGCCCGCCCTGGGTTCCCCTCCCATTTTGCCTAGTGCCCCGCTTGTTCCTCCCATGCACCTCCGTTTCTAGGTTTTCCCTATACTGGCTATTATACAGCCTGTACTTGGTTTTGGGGTTGCCCCCGTAGAAGTTGCGGGCCCCTGGCCTATGTGGAATGCCATTCTGTGATTTGGTGGGGAGGAGGGGGCTTTGAGGGGGGGTACTGTCACGGTTCATGCCGCGGTCCCTGCCTTGGACCGTCGGCCTGTCCGTGCCTGCCATGTCTCTGCTGGGGCTCCCTGTGCAGGGGTCCCAGCAGCCTGTGTTCTGCTATGTACTTGCCTGTCCTGTCCAGTCTTGTTGCTTCCTGGTTCCTGTCTGTGCACTGTGCCTCCTTGGCGTGCGCGTGGCAGCATCCTGCCTATTTATAGTTTCCTGTTCTGTGCACCTTCCTCTTCACCCCTGACCTCTGGCTATAAGAGGAAGTTCTTGTCTCTACTCTGGGTCAGTCCATTGCAGTCTCATGCTGTGTCTTTCCATTGAGCTCCTGCCAGTGTCTCTGAACTTAACCCCGGAGATGCTGGTCCAGTTTCTGTGTCATCTGAGCTCCTGACCATCTGTCTGTCTCCTGTTGTCTTGTCTAATGTCTCTGCACCTGTCCTGTGTCTTGCCTTGGCACCTGTTCCTTACCCGCTGTATCCTGCCGTGTCACCTGTTCAGTACCTGCTTTAACCCTCCTGTATCCTGCTGTGTTCCTGTCCTGTATGTGCTCTCCTGTTCCTGCCGTGTTCCCTGGTCTGTACCTGATGTGTTACCCGTCCAGTTCCTGCCGTATCCTGTGGTGCTATATGTACGTTTAACCCTCCTGTATCCTGCTGTGTTCCTGAGTACGTTTTACCTGCCCTGCTTATGTTCTCTATGTTCCTGTGTTCCTGTCCCCGTACCCCGGACTGTCACCGCAGGTAGCCACGTCAGGGGTAGTGACCTGGGGGTCCCGCAGCCAAGTCCATCCCGCTTTGCGGCGGGCTCTGGCGAAGACCAGGGGCCCCTTAGACTCCACTCCCTGGCGTAGTCCTCCAGCTACCACCTCACCTGCGGTGATCACAGAGGATCCACACCCGGATGTCTGCGGTCGGTGCTTCGGCGTACGTCCGTCGGCGCCGCACCGTTACAGTCATGCAGCAAGAAATCGATGTGTGGCTTTCTCCGCGCCAACTGCAAATCGGAATCCTGGTGATGGACAATGGGAGGAACATCATGTCTGCACTGTACCGAGGAGGGATGGTCCATGCGCCCTGCATGGTGCACATGTTCAATCTGGTTGTGAAAAGGTTCCTAAAGTCTTCCACCGATCTTCAGAACATTCTAAAAATGGCCAGGAAACTGTGCATGCACTTCATCCACTCCTACACAGCCAGGCACGCCCTCCTCGAGTTGCAGCGGCAGAACGGCCTCCCCCAACACACACTGATATGCGATGTTTCCACTCGTTGGAATTCCAGCCTGCACATGTTAGACCGACTGTATGAACAGAGAAAGGCCATTAACGATTTTTTGATGATCCAGGCGGACAGAAGTACTCCCCTGTGTAACTTTGATGTCAGCCAATGGCAGCTCATGCGTGACACCTGCCATTTGCTGAGGCCGTTTGAGGAGGTGACGTTATTTGTCAGTCACCAGGACTACGGGATGAATAACGTCATTCCACTGCTTCATGTCCTGGAACAGATGCTGAAAAATCTGTCTGGGCAGGGGACTGGAGACATGGCGACTACATCTTGCGACCACATGAGTCCGGTGGGGACTGAACTGGAGGAGGAGGAGGAGGACATTGGAGCACAAGCATTGTCTAGTGAAATGAGTATTTTTTCTACCCGGGTGACAGGAGAGGAGGAGCAGGAGCAGCTGGAGGAGGTAGATGGAGATGAGGAAGACGAGGCAGATGACCCCCAAGCACCGTGGCAGTACACAGTGGAGATGGAGGCAGGGAGTCCCTCAGAGTCACTTGCGCACATGGCCCGCAGCATGCTGATTTGCCTGGCTAGTGACAGCCGAATAGTCACCATCTGGCAGAGGGATGACTTCTGACTCTCAACCCTCTTGGACCCTCGCTACCGGTCCAAAATGGGAGCCTTTTTTCCAGCTGCTGAGAGGGAGGAATCTTCCGTAGTCAGTTGGCCGCTGCCTATGTGCAGCATGGTCCATCCTCTGACAGGTCTGAATGGGTTCAGACCACTGCCACAGCTGCTATGGGAAGGTGGGTGGTGGTGGGGGGTAGGACCAGTACCGGCTCCATCAGCAGCAACCTAAGTCTGGAGTCGCTGATGAGCAGCTTCCTTCACCCGCCTAGTGAGGAGAGCACTCACCAACAGCAGCAGCAGGAACTGGAGCAGACCCTGAACCAACAGGTGGTGGCCTACTTGGACAGCACTCTGCCACCCCAGTTAGAAGATCCGCTGGACTACTGGGCAGCCAAACTGGATGTGTGGCCACAACCTGCCGAGTTTGCAGTTTAGAAGCTGTCTTGCCCGGCCAGTAGTGTGGCATCAGAGCGGGTGTTCAGTGCGGCGGGGGCCATTGTTACCCCAAGGAGAATCCACTTGTCCACCGGAAATGTGGGGCGATTGAACTTTGTCAAGATGAATCAGGCGTGGATCGGCAAGGATTTCCACACACCAATGCCTTAGGCGTCAGACTACATCAGCCATGACGCCTCACCAAAACTGTGAGAAATGAGTCTGGATTCAAACTACCTGCCTCAGCCACTATTCTGATGCCGCCACCCGCCTGATGCCACACATCTGCTGACAGTTTCTCCATCTGCCTACTACCATCTTTACCAGGGACTGGTATTGCCACCCACCTCCACACTCTGTCATTGTGCCACTCTCTGACCTCATGCTGCTGCTGATGCTGCTGCCGTCACATCCACACTCTGTCATTGTGCCACTCTATGACCTCATGCTGCTGATGCTGCTGCCGTCACCTCCACACTCTGTCATTGTGCCACTCTATGACCTCATGCTGCTGCTGCTGTTGATGCCGTCACCTCCACACTCTGTCATTGTGCCACTGTCTGACCTCATGTTGCTGCTGTTACTGCCGTGACCTCCACACTCTGTCATTGTGCCACTCTGTGGCCTACTCCTGTTGGTGCCACCTCCACACTGTGTCATTGTGCCACTCTCTGACCTCATGCTGCTGCTGCTGTTGTTGGGGCCGTGACCTCCACACATGGTCATTGTGCCACTCTCTGACCTCATGCTGCTGCTGCTGCTACCGACACCTCCACACTCTGTCATTGTGCCACTCTCTGACCTTATGCTGCTGCTGTTGTTGCTGGTACCGTGACCTCCACACTGTGTCATTGTGCCACTGTCTGACCTCATGCTGCTGTTGCTGGTGTCGTGACCTCCACACAGTGTCATTATGCCACTCTCTGACCTCATGCTGCTGCTGCTACCGTCACCTCCACACTCTGTCATTGTGCCACTCTCTGACCTTATGCTGCTGCTGTTGTTGCTGGTACCGTGACCCCCACACTGTGTTATTGTGCCACTCTCTGACCTCATGCTGCTGATGCTGCTACCGTCACCTCCACACTCTGTCATTGTGCCACTCTGTGGCCTACTCATGCTGCTGCCAAGTGACCGCTGTCTCACTGAAACACCCTGTGGTTTCCTAATGCGGTTTCCACCCTCCAACACTCTATGATATTGCCACTATGTTTGGTTTTCCCCTTCTTTTCACCTGTCAGAAGGAATGGGAAGGATCAGGATTGACAGCCAAAAGCAGGAGTGGATGGAGAACACAGAAGACATGCAAATATCCCATTTACTGCTCATCTCTGTTTTGGATCAACTCCTGTTTGTTTTTGGCCTTAGCAATACTGATGGATTATTGACCGATAGAAAGCGGACATTGACGGATGAAAGGAAGGGCAAAATGATCAGAGACGTCAACGCAAAATTACTGCCGACACCTTCTCCACTCATTCGGGAGGCCTCTACATGTATCAGCGTTTAACAGAACAGGTTCTGTCATATTCTGTGACGGTTTAAAGCTCTGGCCTCATGGAGTGACCCCTGCTGTGACGTCCCCTTACTGTGCTGAGACCTGTGTCGGCTCCAGTAACCTACTACTGTGTTCTTTGACGCTATGGTAGGATCTTAGCCCTCAGCTTGTTTTTTTTCCAGCTGGCACTGCCATGATTTTATCAGCAACAATAGTAAAGAAGAGGAAAAATGGTCCTAAAACATAACTTTTAATCAATAAAATATTAAAAAATACATACAGTATTCTTAAATACTCCTCCTAGAAATATGGGAGAACAGACAAATCCTTATTGCCCTAATATACTATTATACCCTACCCTAACAAATAGGAAAACACAGGATTATCGCCCCGATAAGGGCGCTCCCGTCTGCATACTGACCCTAAGATAGGAAGCCCTAAGAGATAGCCTAGGTTGATCCCATCCAAGAGCAATTACTCAGATTGGTCCCGTCCCTACATGTTTCAACCATCCATCAGATATTAAATTGGTTTCCTCAGGGGACAATTGGAGAAATAGATAGATTAAGTGGACCATAAGATGAACATACAACAAGAGTAAATCCTAGAAATAACAGAGGGTATCAATAGTCCTGGTGAAAATACCTGTAGCGCCCTAAAAGGTGAATAAGATGTCTAGCAATGGTGTAAGTTTTACATACCACCTATCTGGTACACTTCAGGAAAGAATGCAAATAGCGCTCCATACAAAAAATCACCAGGTTTGTTCTCATAGCAAGGTCCGTCTCCCGCCCTGTAAGGGCAGCGCAGCATCGGCTGTCAGTGTGAGAGACCTGCTGTGACGTCCCCTTACTGCGCTGCGATCTGTGGCAGCTCCGGTAACCTACTACTGTGTTCTTTGACGCTATCGTAGGATCTTAGCCCTCAGCTTGTTTATTTTCCAGCTGGCGCTGCCATGACTTTATCTGGCTGCATTCGCGCTTCAGTTTTTTGGTCAGTTTTGCCCCCGTAAGTGCCCAGGGAATTTTAGAGTGAAGCGATTCTAATAGCGGCGGCAGTCATGAGCTCCCTCTGCATATTTAAGCATGGCACAATGTTTTACAGCACCCTCTGTGCAGCCAGGAAATAGCTGTTTTTTAATGCAATTCGTCCTGAATTAATTCGGGACGAAAAGAATTTTGTCGGTGAATCGAATTTTTAAAAACTTCGCCCATCTCTAGTCGCAATAACTAAGGGAGACACAGGAGGAGCGATCTCCTCCTGTGTCTCTGTCTCAGACACAGCCACATGCTTTTGCAGCTGCTGTTGCTTAACAGACAGCCCGGAAGGTATAAAGTAAAAAAAGGTGAAAAAGTAAAAATGGTGAAAAACAGTAAAACACAAACACAAAAAATAAAATAAAAACATGTTTTCCCACTTTTTCCCTTTTACAAACGGCAATCCCCCAAAAAAGATCGAAAAGAAATAAAGTACTCATATTTGGTATTGTCGCGTGCGTAACGACCTGCCCTATAAATCTGTCATGTTAATTAACCTGCACGGTAAGCACTGTAAAAAAAATAAATAAATAAAATAAAATAGTCACAGAATTTAGATTTTTGTTCATCCCGCAGCATATACAAAGGAATAAAAAGTGATCAAAAGCTCATATAAACACTAAAGTGGTGCCAATTAAAACATTGGTCCAACCCGCCATAAAAGCCTTTACACAGCTCTGTATACGGAAAAAGAAAAAAGTTATGGCTTTCAGAAGACAGTGATGCATAAATATTGTTTTACACAATACAAACACTTTTTTTATATCACTTCAACTAAAAAAGAAAAAAAATATATATAATTTGGGTATCACCGTAATCGTATCGACCCACAGAATAAAACTAACTTGACATGGATACTGCACAGTGAGCGCTGTTAAAAATAAAAAAAAATACTAGGATTGCAGTATTTTCTTCACCCTGCCTTCCAAAAAATGGATTTAAAAGCGATCGAAAAGCCTTGTCCCCTCAAAAATGACACCAATAAAAACGTCAAATATAGTGTTGAGTGATTTAATCGAGACAAGTTAAAATCGAGTCGTCAATTACGTTTTTCTCTATCCTGATTCAATCCGATTTTTTTCCTCAAGATCGGATCAAAAATCCAGATCGAGAATTAAGATTGCACCATTTTCACTACTTCCTGTACTTTTGACAACCAACCAATCAGTGCAGAGCACAGAGGGGGGTTAAGAATGTCACCAATGGGAATGTAGTGATCTCATTGGATGCTAAAATCACATGACCCTGTTTTATGTATGTCACTGTTTTTCCTGGTGAACACCATTTTAATTACAGTCTGTGAACTGAACACACTGCTCTCTCTGCTGTGCTTGTTTCAAAGCAGGGGGACACACCATTTCCCAGCGATTTCACAAAGGAAAAGCTGCTAGAAAGATTAGTTAGGGTTGGAGTACAGCAAGATTAGGGAAACCTAGACAGTAGTAGTTAGGGATTTTGATATTGCTGCTGACTACATCATTGTATTGCCCAAAAGTTCCTTGCTGCAGTTCTGGGGGGACAGCTTGTGCACAAGACACTGTTAGGGAATCTCTCAAAAGAAATCACTGTGATATATTGGTTTCTTGCAGAAAATTTAATTCCTTGCCCAAAATTTCCTTGCTACAGTTTTGAGGGGACAGGCGGTGTACAAGACATCGTTCTTCCATAAGACCCCATTTCATAGATATTCCATAGAAAATATTATGTTTCTAACCCTAGTTGCCAGTTGCAAAGTATAAGGATTCAAGAACACTGTTGATTTTGTGTTTGAGTTCTTCCATAAGACTACATTTCATAGATGTTCCATAGAAAAAATTCTATTTCTACTCCTATTTGCCAGTTGCAAAGTATAGGCATTTAAGAACACTGTTTTTGCTGGTTTTGGGTTCATGGTGCTGTAAACGACAACGATAGTCAATGTCCTATTCAAAAAAATCTTGTTTCAAATACTCTTTTCTTCTTGCTAATTTTATTCTGAGTGTCCAACAGGTCATTTTTGCTGGTGTTTGGGTCAGGCCACTGTAAAAGACCAATAGTAAAGGTCCTAATGAAAAAATTCTTATTCCAAATTTTCATTTCTTTGTGCATATTTTGTTTTGAGTGTCCAAAAGGTCATTTTTGCTGGTTTTGGGTTAAGGCTACTGTAAAAGGGATACCAGGGGTGCCAATAGGGTAGTACTCCTGTCAGGGGCCCTAGTCAAAAAGGGGCCCAGTGATATATTAAAAAATAGGAACTAGTAATGGGTGGGGTTCCCATTTGATTTAGCTGCATGGAGCCTTGAAACGGTTTATACATGACTGACAGCAGCCCTGGCTACCACTGCACCCCCTATAACTTCGGCCCAGCCAGCTGAACCTCCATGTTCCCCATTGGGATTTTCTTGCTGCCACCACATTTATGACATGTTCTTGGGCCCTGGTGCAAAAAGTGATAGAGGGCTCCTGCCAGTTACCATGTGCCATTTCCATTACCGGTGTCTTCTTATTTGTCAAGGGGGCTACTGCTGTACCTGCTGTGGCTACGCTGTTCTCATCTTTTCAGTTAGCCATTGAAAGGAATGGATTATTTTTGCCTGCGAAATTTTTCTGTCACTCTTAGAGCCAAATTGTCTTCACTAAGTTGTACCACATGTTACGCATAGCACAACAGCCCGCAAGTCGGGCTGCGGGTGCCTTCGCAACCCTGTCTGCGCCTCGGCATCGGGGGCGATTGGCGCCGCGGTCTGTGTATCGGACTGCGGGCGCACTCGCTCCCTAGCGCGCCTGTACTCAACTGGCCGCTCTCCTGTCTGTTCGCATCCTCCTGCCAGCCGGCATTGCGTGTGTCGGCTCTGTGAAATTTAAAGGGCAACCGCGCCAGTAACTGGCTAATTGCCGGACGCTGTCCCTATATAAGCTGGTCTCTTCCGTCCATTCCCCGCTGGATCTTTAGCGCTATATGCCTTTGGAGAAAGCGTTCTATTGTCTTGTTCCTGACTTCCGTGCACCGAACCTTTGGCTTCTGTCTACCGACCTCAAACCTACGCCGCCTGCCTTGACCTGTCTGCCTGACCCTGACTACGAGTTTGACCGACGTTCTAGTACCTTGCTGCACCTCGGCTGCCTCCGCAAGTACCAGGGGTGTTGCTAGGGTCCCAAAACATCCGGGGCCCGGGCCCTGTGTAAAGTTTTGCTCAGAAGGGTGGGGTTCACACGGCGTTTTTTACGCCCCATGAACCGCGGCATGTGTTTTATAGAGAAAAAACTGTGGCCAGCGCGTCCCTCTGAAGCTGCTGAAATTACCCACTGGACAGCACGTACTTCCAACAGCAGGCGTATAGTGGTGCGCAGAAGCCCGTGCCACCATACGATGTGTGAACAGACCCTTAGGGCAGTACGCCATGTGTTTTGGAAGTACATGCTGTTCAGCGCGTACTTCCAGGCAAAGGGGGGGCCGGTCCATTCATCTCCACTATCAGTGCTGCGAAGAAGTGACCTGTCACTTCTCTCCCCCGGTGTACAATATGTGTGTATTGTATGCACGGGAGAGACGAGATGTAATTCATAGAACTATGAATCACAGTAATTGCAGCGGTGTGCATGTCGGGCGCATTGAAGTGCAAATACGCCACAAAATGCGCCCCGCAATTTACGCAGTGAGAACATAGCCTTAGTCTGGCTGCAGCAGCTAAAATCATACGCAAACCTGACAAATGACAGGTATAAAAAAATTATATTCAAATATAACTCATCATCAGGTTGTAGTTTACATGTCTAAGGGTATGTTCACATGGCGTAATTGTGGTAATCCATAGCTCTCATAGAGAACTATGGATTACACGTCCTCCCCATGCTGATCAGTGCGAGTTCCTGAAGCACATGGTGTATTGCGGCGCGTACTGTACACGTCACAATACACCGTGTGAACATAGCCTAAGGAACACACAGGCAGGATTATGTTTTAGTGATGTGAATGAGGTGATATTGTGGATATGTGTGTGTATACAGAATTATACATACACATATATACAGTACATACACATTTACATACATATACACAGACATATATACAAACATACATACACACACATACAATGCATACATACACACACGTATACGCATATATACATACACACAGACATCTATACAAACACATACATACATACATACACACATGTATACACATAAATACAATACATACACATTTACACACACACATGCATACACATACATTCAGTACAGTTCACATTCAGGAACATTATTTTGTCTCACCCTTATTACACTACTTAGTGCTGTTCTGCACTGAGGCTCCTCACTCATGTCCTTCTTGCTGGTCTGGACTCAGGCGAGATAAGAGCACAGCAGGGGGCGGAGCCTCTCACGGCTGGACAGCGCGCTGCTTCCTGACTCCCTTCCCAGTGGGAGCAGCCGGCGCACCCTCCTCGCTCCTCAGCTCCCGTCATCCCGGGCAGTCGCCCTCCCCCTCAATGCCTGCACATAGCTGCTGCTCTGAACTGTGTGTGCATTCAGGGAACGCACATACAGTGGAATAGCTTGTTGGCTCTACAGGTCACAGTAATGACCTGGAACCGGACGTTCTGAGATTCGGGGCACAGGGAGTTTTGTCCGGGGCTTGTGCCCCGAACAAAACTACCTGGTGACGCCCCTGGCAAGTAAGTCACATCAGGGGTAACGACCTGGTGGAATCCCGCCACAGCAAGTCCCTCCTGCATTGCGGCGGGCTCTGGTGAATACCGGGACCCACTTAGATTCCACTCCCTGGCGTGGCCGTTACCACCGCTTTCTGCGGTCAGTGGATCCACTACCTGCTCATCCGTTACACCACGTATCCAGTTTACTGTTATGGATGGTAATTCCAGCTTCTCCTCACCTGCTTCGGTATAAAAATTAACCTGATAAGCTTCTCCCATTGACTTTAATGGGAATCGGCGATTGATTGAGATCAAAAGTCGACACGATTTTCTTTAAAATCGACAATCGGCTCGATCTACATTTTTTTAGTGGTCACTCATCTCTAGTGAAATCCTTCTGCAAAAAACAAGCCCTTACTCATCTCCGTACACAGAAAAATATATAAATTATGGCGATGCAAAAATCTGTTTTCCTGTTTGAAAAAAAGTGTTTTTATTGTGTAAAAGCAGTAAAAATTACAAATTAGGCATCTCTGTAATCATATCGACTTGCTGAGTAAAGCTATCAGGTCAATTATAGCACAGGATGATGGCTGTAAAAAATAAAAATGCAAAAAAATACCAGGATTTCTGTATTTTGTCCAAAATGCTTCACAAAAACCTTAATAAAAGTGATCAAAGCTTCATATGAACCCCATAATGGTAATTATAAAAACGTCAACTCATCCCGAATAAACAAGCCCCGACACAGCTCCGTACACTGCAAAAAAAAAAGTTATGTCTCTCAGACTATGACGACATAAAAGCGCAGTATTTTATAAACACATTTCTATTGTGTAAAAGTAATAAAACATAAAAAGCTATATAGAATTTGTATCATTGTAATTGTACCGACCCTCATAGTAAAGTTATGATATATTTTATACCATTCGGCGAAGGCTGTAAATTTGAAGCCCATAAAACAATGTCGGAACTGTGTTTTTTCCTCCCCATTTTCATGGCCCAATGCTAAAAAAACTACGAAACACCTGTGCACCCAAAATGCACAACACACCCCTAGATGAGATCCATGAGGCGTGTTGAATTCTAAATGGGGCGACTTCTGGAAGGTTTCACCAGTTCTGGTACTTTGGGGGCTTTGAAAATGTGACCTGGCACCCACCAAAATCTGCATTCCAAAAGCCAAATAGCGCTCCCGCCCTTGTATGCCTTGCCATGTGCCCAAATAGCAGTTTACACCCACATATAGGGTATTGCCGAACTTGGAAGAAATTGTGTAACAAAATTTGGGGGACTTTGTTTCCAGGATTCCTTGTAAAAATAAAACATTTTAAGCTAAAATTGCAGATTGTTCGAAAAAAATAAATTTTTCATTTTCATAGCCTATTGCGAAAAAAATTAGTGAAATACCTGTTGGTTCAATATACTCACTACACCCTGGGATCTATTCCTTAGGGGTTGTCATTTCCAATATGGCGTCTTTTTAGGGGAGTTTATTAAGTTTAAGACCCCTTAAGCCGAAACGCCTAAAAATGTAGTTAATGACCGCCAGAACATTTTTTTAGGGGGGTTTTAGGCCTCCTTTTTGTATTTAAAAAACCCGAATTGGGAATTTTATATTAAGTTGCAATTTTTCCGCAGATTGAACCTCGTTTTATAAGGACAAGTTGAAACCCCAAAATAAGGTGAATAGTATTAATGTACACTTATAAATAATTGCAATATTAAAATGTTGTAAATTTCTTTAGCCATTTCTTTTTGATTGTTTCATTTTTTGGGTTTTACCAACCCTTGCATATTCAAACCCCTAAAACTGGCTTAAAATTAATTGCACATTTTTCTTGTGTGGAATACCAAATTATGAGCCTATGTTTAAAATTTTTTGAGTAACCTACAGTACAATTATTAGTTTATAAACTATTTAAATTTTTAAAA
Source organism: Phyllomedusa bahiana (assembly GCA_025379985.1). Classification (NCBI taxonomy): domain Eukaryota; kingdom Metazoa; phylum Chordata; class Amphibia; order Anura; family Hylidae; genus Phyllomedusa; species Phyllomedusa bahiana. The sequence continues at coordinate 31,292 of JAODAL010018924.1, read as the reverse complement.
ATTTTAAATTTATGAATTTTTTTATGTCTTTTTTTTACACTTAACTATGGTATTGTGTGTACAAAATTTTTTACTCACTAAAGAAAGGTGAGAACCGTTTTAACATTTTGTTAAGCTTTTTTTTCACATTAGTAATGTATTAGCATTATTAAAATATGGCTGTGCAGGAATGCAAAATCTGGTCTCTATAAGGGGTAAATTGATAAGGAATCCACACAGATTTGGCAGGTCTTAATTATTCAGGCTTCATACACATACAAACCCGGGTGCCCTTCGCAGTCGCCCAAGTTTTCACCGTTGGGCCCCTTTGCAGTTCACCGGTGATTCCGATCACCCGACAGAGCAGGGATCCCTTTGATTTCGCTCGGTAACGACCGCCGCAATCAAAGGGTTAAAGCATCGGGTTTCGGGGGTTTTCCCCCGCTCCCCGATGCCTGCGAAAACCCGGGATGGGGCTGTGAGTTTAGCCCTGATCCCAGCCAGCTGCGGCACCCGGGGGCCGCAAACCCCCATGTTGCAGCGCGTCAAAAGACGTGCTGCAGACGAACGACCCCCAGGGACCCTCAAAAACGGTGCCGGTCGTTAAGGGGTTGAAATACCTTACCCGGGTCCCCAAACCCGAAATGGGCCTAAAAAAAAATTTTTAAAAAAAGAGACCCGGATCCGTAGGGGTGCTCCTACTCTGAGGCTTGTGGTTGAGCCAAATAGCGCACTAGGGCCATATTATGGGATATCTCTGAAAACAGCAGAATCTGGGGAATTAATATTAAGTTGCATTTCCCTGGTCAGATTGACCGTGTTCTTGTGAATAATGGATAAAGATTGAAAACCTGCAAAAAAAGGTGAAATTTTACCTCCACTTTGCTTTAATTTCTGTGAAATACCTAAAGGGTTAACAAGCTTCCAAAACACTGTTGTAAATACTTTAAGTGGCGTCATTTCTTTGATTAAGTCATTTATGGGGGTATCTACCATACAGGCCAATCAAAGCCACGTCAGAACCGGACTGGCTCCTAAAAAGTGTATATTGCAAATTTTCTTGAAAATGTGAGAAATGACTACTAAATCTATAAACCCCCTTATGTAATAAAAAATAAAAATACATTTAAAAAATGATGCCAACCTACAGTGGACATATGGTAGATGCTAGTTATAAACTATTTTGTGGTGAATCTGTCTTGCACGCAGAAATTATAGAACTTTGAAAATGACAAATTTTTCCAAATTTTCATGAAATGTTGATATTTTTCACAACTAAAGGATTGTGTGGACCAAAATTTCATACTAACATAAAGTACAACATGTCACAAGAAACCAGTCTCTGAATCATATGGATAGGTAAAAGCATTACAAAGTTATTCTCACATAGAGTGACACGTCAGATTTTAAAAAATATGGCTGTGTCAGGAAGGGCAAAACTGGCTGGGTCTTTAAGGGGTTAAATATGCTATACAAGGAATTCCACACATCAGATTTTTGGCAGGTTTATTTATTTATTCAGGCGCACTATACACATTTAATGTGCTTTAAAACTGGCGTAGAAGTGCCTCTTTTCTGACATGTCGACCTATGTTTTCACCGTTGGATTTGACTATTAACCATAAATTTGATGATAAAATAGCGCTATTGACCCAGTAGAAAAGGAAAAAAAAAATGTTTGAATAGAACCGTGTTTCGTGCTGGCGTCCACTTGTTCAGGTTCCACACACATTTGACAACAGTGACTACTTAAATAGAAGAGAATAAAATAGAATAGAATACCGCAAAATGTGAGTATTTAAAACAAAACAATTGCGAATATAACTGAAAAAAACAATAGTTTGTAGCCAGAGACTTTCTGTTAACATTAAAAATATATCAGTAAGTTAGACAGTAATGAGCTATAAGCAGTGTGAGGAGATTTCATGGTCTGTACATTTACCGGAGGCTTTTCTCACTATTCAGATGTCAATCACCTGATTCCTGATAGATAGTGCGGTGATACCGCCTGTAACCACTAGAGGTCCTCGCAGGATACTAAATAGAGGAGCTGAAACCAAAGTCAACCGCTACTTTCTAATTGTAACATAATGTTACTTGTTCAGTCAATTATGATTGACAGCGCTGAATAGTTACATTTAGTAAAAGGTTCAGAAGTTGCCGAATCACTACATGATAATGGACGGAATGGAATAGTTCCATATAGTATTAGATAAGAAGCAATCTATTCACTAGAGGATGAATGACAGAAGGAAGAAGTTACTAAAGAGTCATTGTAACGGGAGTGTGGAAACAATAAATAAATAGATTTGTTCATTTGGTTGTGACTGATGAAAATCCCTCTAAAACGAGATAAATCGAGGATAATGGTTTCAGTAATTATATAGATTCCATATTTACAATGTACAGAGCCCGATTTACCAAAGAGAAATCTATAAAAATGGAACAAAACCTCATACAGGTCAGTAGTGACAAGACCAAGTATAGGATCAGATGAGAAGTCCTAGACTCCATCATATAACAGAGCGATAAGAATAGGGAGCTTCTCTTCTATACGTCCCAGGGCCGAGAATCCTGCGGGGATTTTATAGATAACTGATGCTTTTATGATCAGTGACTCCTTCATTATCTACAATACAACTTCCTCCAGGGCACTGTACAGCAAGCGCGGCTCCCTCCATGTACCGAGCGAGGCCCGGGGCAGCTCCCTCCATGTAACGAGCGAGGCCCGGGGCAGCTCCCTCCATGTAACGAGCGAGGCCCGGGGCAGCTCCCTCCATGTAACGAGCGAGGCCCGGGGCAGCTCCCTCCATGTAACGAGCGAGGCCCGGGGCAGCTCCCTCCATGTAACGAGCGAGGTCCGGGGCAGCTCCCTCCATGTAACGAGCGAGGCCCGGGGCAGCTCCCTCCATGTAACGAGCGAGGCCCGGGGCAGCTCCATCCATGTAACGAGCGAGGCCCGGGGCAGCTCCATCCATGAAACGAGCGGGGCCCTGGAGGCAGCTTCATACACATGGGTAACGAGCGAGGTCCGGCGCAGCTCCATCCATGTAACGATCGAGGCCAGAGGCAGCTCCCTCCATGTAACGAGCGAGGCCCGGGGCAGCTCCCTCCATATTACGGGGCCGGGAGCCACGGGGGCAGCTCCCTCCATGTAACGAGCGAGGGTCCCTAGGGGCAGCTCCCATCCATGTAACGAGCGGGCCCGGGGCAGCTCCTCCATTATGACGGAGCGAGGCGGCCGGCAGCTCCTCCATGTACAAACGTATGCGAGGGCCCGGGGCAGCTCCCTCCATGTAATGAGCGAGGTCCGGGGCAGCTCCCTCCATGTAACGAGCGAGGCCCGGGGCAGCTCCATCCTCTGTGAGCCCGGAGTCTCCTCACCCCCAGTGCAGAAGAAGACGCCTCCTGTCAGGGATGCACCTTCCGCAGGCCCCGGGGATCGGCCCTCTCCTCGGGAGCTGTATGAGCTGTGGCCGGTTATGTAGAGGTTGCAGACCCCCGAGTTGTGCTGCGGTAACGCTCCAGCAATAAGCGCGACCGCACGGTGTGCACACAGTGTGCTTGTGTCGGTGCCGCCACTAACCCGGTGTCAGCGGCTCGGCCTCCGCCCGGGGGGGATCTGTACATGATTGGGAATCAGCAGGACAAGATCCCGCCGACGAGGGCATAAACCTGCAGTGCCCTGAGCTGGAGGACGGTATAACGGCAGCCAGGGCTGTCAGTACCGAAAAAGGCGGAGAGAGATCACCAGGACCAGCACACGGACAAGAACGGCTTCTACGAATCTCACCACGGAACCTCCCTCCACCTCCTGCGGTAATAACACAGAGGATGAGGCGGCTGCTGGGACAATGCGGAGCCCCCGGGGATACAGCGGCACAGCTCTGCTCTAGATGCGGAGCCCCCGGGGATACAGCGGCACAGCTCTGCTCTAGATGCGGAGGCCCCGGGGATACAGCGGCACAGCTCTGCTCTAGATGCGGAGCCCCCGGGGATACAGCGGCACAGCTCTGCTCTAGATGCGGAGCCCCCGGGGATACAGCGGCACAGCTCTGCTCTAGATGCGGAGCCCCCGGGGATACAGCGGCACAGCTCTGCTCTAGATGCGGACCCCTGGGGATACAGCGGCACAGGGCTGCTCGAGATGCGGAGCCCCCGGGGAAACAGCAGCACAGCTCTGCTCTAGATGCGGAGGCCCTGGGGATACAGCGGCACATCTCTGCTCTTGCTGCGGTGCCCCCGGGGTTACAGCGGCACAGCTCTGCTCTAGATGCGGAGCCCCCGGGGATACAGCGGCACAGCTCTGCTCTAGATGCGGAGCCCCCGGGGATACAGGCGGCACAGCTCTGCTCTAGATGCGGAGCCCCCGGGGATACAGCGGCACAGCTCTGCTCTAGATGCGGAGCCCCCGGGGATACAGGCGGCACAGCTCTAGATGCGGAGCCCCCGGGGATACAGCGGCACAGCTCTGCACTCGATGCGGAGGCCCCGGGGATACAGCGGCACAGCTCTGCTCTAGATGCGGAGGCCCCGGGGATACAGGCAGCACAGCTCTAGATGCGGAGGTCCCGGGGATACAGGCGGCACAGCTCTGCTCTAGATGCGGAGGGCCCGGGGATACAGGCGGCACAGCTCTGCTCTAGATGCGGAGCCCCCGGGGATACAGCGGCACAGCTCTGCTCTAGATGCGGAGGCCCAGGGGATACAGCCGCACAGCTCTGCTCTAGATGCGGAGCCCCCGGGGATACAGCGGCACAGCTCTGCTCTAGATGCGGAGCCCCCGGGGATACAGCGGCACAGCTCTGCTCTAGATGCGGAGCCCCCGGGGATACAGGCGGCACAGCTCTGCTCTAGATGCGGAGCCCCCGGGGATACAGCGGCACAGCTCTGCTCTAGATGCGGAGCGGCACAGCTCTGCTCTAGATGCGGAGCCCCCGGGGATACAGCGACACAGCTCTGCTCTAGATGCGGAGCCCCCGGGGATACAGTGGCACAGCTCTGCTCTAGATGCGGAGGGTCCTGGGATACAGCGGCACAGCTCTGCTCTAGATGCGGAGCCCCCGGGGATACAGCGGCCCAGCTCTGCTCTAGATGCGGAGGTCCCTGGGATACAGCGGCACAGCTCTGCTCTAGATGCGGAGGTCCCTGGGTATACAGCGGCACAGCTCTGCTCTAGATGCGGAGGCCCCGGGGATACAGGCGGCACAGCTCTGCTCTAGATGCGGAGCCCCCGGGGATACAGGCGGCACAGCTCTGCTCTAGATGCGGTGGTGGCTCTGAGGGGATTGACGGAGCGCCATTGCTGGTGTACTAGATGCGGTGGTCCCTGGACACGCGGCATTGGCCTGCTCTCAGGAGCAGGGAGGTCGGTCCTGGGATCCAGAGGTAGTGGTGAGATTGTGTAGGAGCCGCCGGGGTACAGCGGCCCGCTGCGCTCAAGATGCACGAGAAGGCGTCATGATGGGATGGCATGGGGAATCGGTGTCGGGTGATGCGGAGCCCCGGGGATACGCGGCCAGCTCTGCTCTAGATGCGGAGGTCCCTGGGGATACAGGCGGCAAAGCTCTGCTCTAGATGCGGAGGTCCCTGGGGATACAGCGGCACAGCTCTGCTCTAGATGCGGAGGTCCCTGGGGATACGGCGGCACAGCTCTGCTCTAGATGCGGAGGTCCCTGGGATACAGCGGCACAGCTCTGCTCTAGATGCGGAGGCCCTGGGGATACAGCGGCACAGCTCTGCATGCGGAGCCCCCGGGGATACAGCGGCACAGCTCTGCTCTAGATGCGGAGCCCCCGGGAATACGCAGCACAGCTCTGCTCTAGATGCGGACCCCCGGGGGGAAATACAGCACCCCAAACTCTGCTCTAGATGCGGAGGTCCCTGGGGATACAGCGGCACAGCTCTGCTCTAGATGCGGAGCCCCCGGGGATACAGCGGCACAGCTCTGCTCTAGATGCGGAGCCCCCGGGGATACAGCGGCACAGCTCTGCTCTAGATGCGGTGGTGGCTCTTAGAAGAGCCTTTGGGTTGTTGGAGACGGAGCCGCTCACTTGGCGCTGGTTTTACTTGGTGAGGGCCCTTTGGGTGCCCTCGGACACAGCGTGCTTGGCCAGCTCCCCAGGCAGCAGCAGGCGCACGGCCGTCTGGATCTCCCTGGAGGTGATGGTCGAGCGCTTGTTGTAATGCGCCAGGCGGGACGTTCCCTGCGATGCGCTCGAAGATGTCACCGACGAAGGCGTTCATGATGGCCATGGCCTTGGAGGAGATGCCGGTGTCGGGGTGCACCTGCTTGAGCACCTTGTACACGTAGATGGAGTAGCTCTCCTTGCGGCTCTTCCTGCGCTTCTTGCCGTCCTTCTTCTGGGTCTTGGTGACGGCTTTCTTGGAGCCCTTCTTGGGTGCAGGCGCGGACTTGGCGGGATCAGGCATGATGATGGCAGATACTCGTTCTTCTATAGAGCAGAGACCAGTACTGGGGAGCGAGAGCTCTGCTGCTCCTTATATCTCCGATCTGCAGATGAGGGCGGGGCCGGAGAGCTGCATTCCTATTGGTAGATAGTGATAAGGGCGTGGTGTAACTGATGTGCAGCGCGTTTGCCGCTTTCCTATTGGTTACTATCTATAGCGCCCCCTAGACCCGCTATTCTCTTGCCGCACATTTCCGGGCTCCTCCTTAGTGGCCCCCGCTGTCTCCATAGCTATATGTTCCCGGATGTCACCGCCCGGAGCCGCGTCCTGATATTACCCGGATGAAACAAAGAGAGTGAGAAAAAAACGTAGACGAAACCGCGCAAAGACTGAGCGGGAAATTCAAAATCAGCCAATGAGCGCAAAGTATCGGGGTCATAGCTCCGCCCATAGATGATACCGCGCATGCGTACATTTCCTCGGTGATCAATGTTAACGCTTTCCTTCCCGCGCTATTTGCGCTCCCTTCATCATAGTGATCGGAGAATGGAGCGGGCACTGGCGGGGACAGCGCTGATGTGACCGCGGGAAGAGACATTGCAGTCACCGGGCGGATCTCACAGCAGCGAGGATGCGGGTGATGCATCCATTACTGGGGTCCAGCGGCTCTAGCAGCCCGCTCCCCCGCCGCTTGTGAGGGCAGTATCCGGGCAGTACTCCGCTCCCAGAGCTCGGCGGTCATGGCTCTGCAGGAGGCAGAGCCCTAATGTGTGCGCCCTCCCCGCAGGGATCCCATAATGGTGACAATTACTTCTTCCCGCATAGATGACTCCTCAGTCAGGTACATAGCAGTTATTGGTCCCGAAGCTGTTACACTGTGTCCATGCTGTGACCATAGGAAGCGCCGGACGTGATGATCGCTCCCTGCGCGGCTTCTCCCCCGGGCTCCGTCCTCACTGCTCCCAGCGGTCACCAGTGTATTCGGGGCCTGTGTGCTCGGAGCCCCGCGGTGCCGGCTGCGCTTATCCCATCACACAATAGAGACCGCAGCCTCCCCGGAGCTTGGACATTACTTCTCCTCACAGCGGGGGAAGAACTCCGGCCTCCTCTCACAGGGCGCAGAGCTGCCCCCGAGACGCGCACATCCTAGTGTGAGCTGTACTCACTGTATGCGGGGCCGGAACCAACCGCTCTGACCGCGCCTGTAATCACCAGAATGGAAGGAGAGAACGAGAGAAACTGCACCAGAGGATAGACCCCCCGGAGCACAGCTCCGCTCACAGGCGGCACCGAACCTGCAGAGTTCCCGACAGCAGAGCGGTGTGAATTCAACTGAAGCCTGTTTCTTAACAGCGGAAAATTACACCGCGGTCACGGGAGCAGCATCGGAGCGATCACTCCGCAAGGAATAGCAGCCTCTCCTGGACAGTGTGGGCGGCTCTGAGAAGAGCCTTTGGGTTGTGTAGATGAAGCAGGAAGACACTTAACCTCCGAAGCCGTAGAGAGTGCGGCCCTGGCGCTTGAGCGCGTACACCACGTCCATGGCGGTGACGGTCTTCCTCTTGGCGTGCTCGGTGTAGGTGACGGCGTCCCGGATGACGTTCTCCAGGAAAACCTTCAGGACCCCGCGAGTCTCTTCATAGATGAGGCCGGAGATCCGCTTGACGCCTCCCCTGCGAGCTAGACGGCGGATGGCAGGCTTGGTGATGCCCTGGATGTTATCCCGGAGCACCTTCCTGTGCCGCTTGGCGCCGCCCTTACCGAGACCTTTCCCTCCTTTGCCGCGTCCAGACATCTTCAGTGAAAGTATCAGAAAACTGAATGTCCGCAGCGCGGAGTCCTCCATTATATAGAGCCTTTGCGGACCAGAAGGAGAACAGAGGAAAGATGATGTCATGTTTCGGGGCGTGTCTTTTAGTGTATTTCCATATCAGGCCCCGCCCTTCTCTCTGATTGGCTGCACACAGAAGCCTCAGGGATCATGTTTTTGCCGCCTCTGATGCGCCTGCGCTGTTCTCGCACTGTTCTCCCTAGGTTTAGGGAATCTCAGACAAGACTTGTGGATCCCCGAGAAGCAGATTGTTCCTCTGTAGCTCAATGTGCTGAGAACCGAGAAAACCTGCAGCAGAGAATGTGATGAGACCTGGAGCCCTGCATATACTGGGGTAGGGTGTTCCTATGTGGCCCCTGCAGTAGATAACGGGGGATGTGGTCCCTGCGGCAGATAACGGGGATGTGGTCCCTGCGGCAGATAACGGGGGATGTGGTCCCTGCGGCAGATAATGGGGGATGTGCTGCGGTCCCTGCGGCACATAATGGGGGTTGTGGCTCCTGCAGCAGATAATGGGGGAAGTGATAATGCTTTGGCCCCTGCAGCAGATAATGGGGGCTGCAGCAGATAATGGGGGAGCTGATGATGAGGGATGTGGCCCCTGCAGCTGATGATGGGGGATGTGGCCCCTGCAGCTTCTCATTTCTTTATGTGATGGTGTTGCTTAAATAATGAAACATTAGACTTTGCTTTTAAATAGCTAAGTATTAAAAGTTCACCATAGATACATTGTAGTATGAGCACCATACATTGATCTGACAGTCCTCCTTTATCAGTTCATAGTATTTTCGTCGTATGGGCTATCAACTTTTATTTTTCAATTTTTCAGACGGAATTTATCTTAATAGTAGCAGCAAAATGTCAATTTTACATTTAGATAGCTTATAAGTCCATGTTAAATAGCACAAGACATAAGAGCAGTAAGATATACTCATCAGGGATGGTGCCCAGCCCTGCAGCTTCTCTCCAGCCTCAGCCCTGGTATAGTCAGTGGTCACAGATCTCGCGGTGCTGACATCTGGGCGGCTCCTTGTCCTTCCGGCCACTGCTCACAGACATCTGGAGCTGGAGATATCGGCTGCTGTCACCTCCGTGTTCTCAGCGTCTCCTCTGGGTCCAGACAATGTTCTCATTCTTCTCCCACCTTCCAGGAGCCATAAATTTAATCCATGTGGGATAAATAATATGACATTTCTAAACGTGGTGACACCAATTACCTTTCTTTTTTGGGATCTTTACCTTATTTGGTAAATGAGAAAAGGGGGAGTTTTGAATTTGTACAATTTTATTAAAATATTTTTTGTTCGTTTTCTTAATTATAATTGTTTTTATTAACATTTAGTTCTTTAAGAGACTTGAACGTTTAATTAATTGATCGCTTGTCCTATATACTTGTTTCTGTTACTGCAGGCAGGGGTGCCAATAGGGCAGTACTCCTGTCAGGGGCCCTAATCAAAAAGGGGCCCAGTGATATTTTAAAAAATAGGAACTAGTAATGAGTGGGGGCCCCATTTGATTTGACTGTATGGGGCCCTGAAACGGTTAATAGATGACTAATGGAAGCCCTGACTGCAGTATAAAGTAATTTCATTCATCTCCTATCACATTGGCCTATGGCAGGGTGTAATAGGAGCACTAATATGGCAGCAATGGAGGCCTTCGTTAGGATTGTGGCTGCTTATTGCACCCACATTACACCCCAGAATCACATTGCAGGAAGCTGATCGAATAAGGAGAGCAGGCCGGCACCCATGTATAACTGCTGCGACATCTAAATGGCTCAATATTCAGGTTGTCCCGGTCGCTGGCGGCGAGTGTCAGCTGTAACTAACTGGGCCGACTCCATAGTCCCTTAGTGTCACCATGATGTATGTATACATTACGACGCACTAAGGAGCTAATGGGCAGGATTAGGTGAGGCTTGCATCATATCTACAGCCAGGACATACACATTACATGGACGCCACTAACAGAGGCCGAATAGTCTGTCACCTATAGGGTCCTATTGTAGTTACACATATACATGTTTTACTTGATGCTGTTGGATAGGACAGAGGACGCTCCTGCTCTATTCCAGACTGGTGTTATTTTGCCATATACAGATGTTTAGCTTCCGAACAGAGGATGAGGAAACATAGGATTCACGTTTGGCCTCTGTCGAGCCATTTCATTCTATGGACATGTATGGGAGCTTTCCTGGCTTACACTTCAAACGTAAGTGACAAACCTGATGTGTCCGAGCCTCAGGGGCCGCACAAATTTACAGGTCAACACCGGAAAAACTGCACTGCACCACCATTAATACTGGTAACATTAACCCCTTCAGAACGATGGTATTTTCCAGTTTTTGGATTTCGTTTTTTTCCTGCAGGAGGCATAACATTTTTTTCGGTCTCCTTAGTTGTATGAGGACATTTTTTTGTGGGATCAGATGTACTTCTTAAAGTTGATGAAAAGGAAACTGCACAATTTTTGCAGGAGTTTCTATTTTATAGAGTTCACTCTTCCGTATAATTGATGTGTTTTCTGGATTCTGCAGGTCGGCGCGATTCCAATGATAAAAAATGTATAGAGTTTTCATTATGTTTTTCTACTTTAGATGTAACCTTTTTTTTTTCCTTACTTTGCGCCGCTCCCTCATGGTCTGCACTCATAGCTCTTTTTCTTTTTGATCTATGGACCTGAGTGAGGTCTCATTTTCTGGAGGCTGAAGTATAGAATTTATTGGCACCATTTTGGGATACAAGCGGCTTTTTGATCACTTTTTATTCCAATAATTCGAGGAGCCAAATTGAACAAAAAGCTTTTTTGCTGTTTTCATTTTTTTGGGGGATGGAAGGTTAGGTATTGGGTCTGCAGTGGACAGAGGAGTTCAGAGGGGATATATGGGTCTGAAGGGAGGCAGAGGAATCTAGAGGGGACCTGAGAAGTCTGGAAAGGACAGAGGGGTCTTGAGGGGACGTAGGAGTCTGGAGGAGACAAATGACTCTGGAGGAGAAAGAAGGGTCTGGAGGGAACACAGGGGTCTGGATGGGGATATAAGAGTCTGAAGGGAACACAGAGGGGTCTGGAGAAGACAGATTTATCTAGAGGGGCAGAGGAGACTGGAAGGAAGTGAAAGGGGTCTGGAGAGGACAGAGGAGTTTTGAGGGGTCAGAGGAGACTGGAAGGGGACGTCTCCTTCGCCCGCCTCCCGGACCACAGACATTTACCTCAACATGCACTTACTAGATAATACAAGGTCAAAATACCTCACCATAGATATTACCATCATACTGCTACCATAAAAATCCCACTATACCAAAACCAACCTTACCAATAACGCTACTACATAAGAACCTGATTATACTGCCAGAACATGACCACGAATTACCACCACATAATGACTGACTAATACCCCTACAATATTACTGATCAGTATGCAAAGAACAATAGTACCGCCATATAGTGACCATTTGGTGGTAGGTATCAGTGTACACAGGTGCCCTACAGACCATATATTACCACTATACAGGGACCATATAGTGGTATATACCAGTGTACACAGGCTCTACAGGCTGTAAATTACCACCATGTACACAGGCTCTGCTGACATATAACTGATTACAGTGCATTTACATCTTGTGACTCACAGGTGACATTTCTCTGATGAGTTGTCGACTTTCCCTTTTGTTCTGCATCCGGTCCAGTCCATCATCATGACTTCTCCCGACCACTTGTCCCTACAGATTTAGACACAAATATCTTAGAATCCTCAGTTGTCCAGCACCTCAATCTTTGCCCTCCCACCTTTGTATAAACTTCCAAGAGGTAGCAGAGTGGGTACAGGCCATAGCTTAGAGGCCCAGTCTCCTAAAGGGGAGGAGAGGGACAGAGGATTCACCCCCTGGAGATTGAGTTACAGCTATGGCCTGTACCCCTCAGAATCATATTGCCGGGTAGGTAGACCCCATTAGATAGGTTGCTAGGCTCTAGATAGGTAGATTGGTAGCCTACAGGTAAGTAAATAGGCAGTACATAGACCCCAGGTAGGTAGGCAGTACATAGGCCTCAGGTAGATAGATTGGTCCTAGGTATGTAGGCAGGTTGCAGTTAGATAGGTAGGCTACAGATTGGTAGATTTGTCCTAGGTAGGCAGTAGTTAGGCCCCAGTTAGGTAGGCAGCCCTAAGGTAGGTAGGTAAACTGTAGGTAGGTCCCAGGTAGCTAACTAGGCAGTAGGTGGGCCACAATTAGGCTGTAGATGGGCCACAGGTAGCTAGGCTATAGGTGGGGCACACATAGGAAGGTAGATAGGTAAAAAGGCTATAGGGGGCCCCAGATAGGCAAGGTTTAGGTAGTCTATAGGGGGCCCGTATATACAAGCAGAGTTCAGGTACCTGTAGGGCCCCATATAGGCAATCAGGCAGGGTTTAGGTAGAATATAGGGCCCTATATAGGCAAGCAGAGTTTAGGCAGCATAGGGCCCCATATAGATAGGCAGGCAGGGAATAGGGGCCATATAGGTAGGAAGGCAGGGTTTAGGGCACTATAGGGATCCATATAGGCAGACAGTGTTTAGGTAGCTATAGGGGATATATGGCAAGGTTAAGGGTAGTCCATATTGGGCCATATATGTAGGCAGGCAGGGCTTAGGGTAGTCTATAGCAGCGGTCCCCAACCTTTTTTCCACCAGGGACCGGTTTTATACCAGACAATTTTTCCACGGCCCGGTGGGGGCGGAGTTATTAGGGGCGGAGTTATTAGGGCGAGGTTATTATGGGCGGGGTTATGAACGGGGTTGGGTGTTTAGAATCACACACAAAGAAAAAAAACCCAATAAAGTGTATACTGTGTCATTTGTAGGTATAGTATGGGCTAACCAGTATTTTATAACAGCAGACTGATTGTCAGCTCTGTAAGTCAGTATTGTATTAATGCTGATCCACAGAGCTGACAGTCAGTCTGCAGTAATATTGATCAGCATTATACATTATATATATATATATATATATATATATATATGTAATCAGCTCCGTCATTATAGAGTATATCCCTGTATTATGATATATAAATACATGCCCCTCCATAATGATAATAAATACATACCCCTCCAATTATAAATACATGCCCCTCCAGTAATATAATAAATTCACTGGGTTAATCATGCTCCGTGCCAGTATATAGAGTTATTGCTCCCCCTCGTAATCCTTAAATGTATATAATTGTTAATGACCCTGTAATATGAACGTCCACCTCTCCAGTATGACTAGATATATAGACTAAAAACAAGAACCTCTCCGCTGCCCTACCTCTGCTTCCCCCATCGAGATTACGTTAACCATCACGTAGGTCGCTCCTCCTTCTGCCCAAAGGCTACTAATTTCCCTTAGTATATCTAGTCACCCTCGACTAGCCCCTCCAGTAATAAATACATGCCTCCATAATAATACATGCCCTCATAATAGATATATACATGCCCCCTCCAGTAATACAGTCATGGCCAAAAGTTTTGAGAATGACACAAATATTATATTTTCACATGATCTGTTGCCCTCTGGTTTTTATGTGTGTTTGTCAGATGTTTTTATCACATACAGAAATACAAGTGCAATCATATTATGATTAACAAAAGCTTTTATTGACAGTTAGAATGAGTTAATGCAGCAAGTCAATATTTGCAGTGTTGACCCTTCTTCTTCAGGACCTCTGCAATTCTCCCTGGCATGCTCTCAATCAACTTCTGGACCAAATCCTGACTGATAGCAGTCCATTCTTGCACAATCAATGCTTGCATTTTGTCACAATTTGTTGGTTTTTGTTTGTCCACCCGTCTCTTGATGATTGACCACAAGTTCTCAATGGGATTAAGATCTGGGGAGTTTCCAGGCCATGGACCCAAAATCTCTATGTTTTGTTTGCTGAGCCATTTAGTTCTCACCTTTGCTTTATGGCAAGCTGCTCCATCATGCTGGAAAAGGCATTGTTGATCACCAAACTGCTCTTGGACGGTTGAGAGAAGTTGCTCTTGGAGGACATTCTGGTACCATTCTTTATTCATGGATGTGTTTTTAGGCAAGACTGTTAGAGAGCCGATTCACTTCGCTGAGAAGCAACTCCACACATGAATGGTTTCTGGATGCTTTACAGTTGGCAAGAGACAAGACTGGTGGTATCGCTCACCTTGTCTTCTCCGAGCAAGCTGTTTTCCAGATGTTCCAAACATTCGGAAAGGGGATTCATCTGAGAAAATGACTTTACCCCAGTCCTCAGCAGTCCACTCCCTGTACCTTTGGCAGAATATCAGTCTGTCCCTGATGTTTTTTCTGGAGAGAAGTGGCTTCTTTGCTGCCCTCCTTGACACCAGGCCTTGCTCCATGAGTCTCCGCCTCATAGTGCATGCAGATGCACTCACACCTGCCTGCTGCCATACCTGCACTGCTGGTAGCCGATTCCGAAGCTGAAACACTTTTAAGAGACGGTCCTGGCGCTTGCTGGTCTTTCTTGGGCGCCCTGGAGCCTTTTTGGCAACAATGGAACCTCTCTACTTGAATTCCTTGATGATGCGATAGATTGTTGACTGAGGTGCAGTCTTTCTAGCTGCGATACTCTTCCCTGTTAGGCCAGTTTTGTGCAGTGCAATGATGACTGCACGTGTTTCTTTAGAGATAACCATGGTTAACAGAAGAGAAACAATGATGCCAAGCACCAGCCTCCTTTTAAAGTGTCCAGTGGTGTGATTCTTAATCATGAAAGTTTGATCTCCAGCCCTGTCCTCATCAACATCCACACCTGTGTTAATGGAGCAATCACTGAAACGATGTTAGCTGGTCCTTTTAAGGCAGGCCTGCAATGAAGTGGAAATGTGTTTTTGGGGAAAAAGTTAATTTTCTAGGCAACTATTGACTTTACAATTAATTGCTGTTAAGCTGATCACTCTTTATAACATTCTGGAGTATATGCAAATTGCCATTATAAAACCTGATGCTGTAGACTTTGTAAAAATTAACATTTGTATCATTCTCAAAACTTTTGGCCATGACTGTAAATACATGCATGCCCCCTGCAGTACTAAATACATGCCCCCTCCAGTAATAGATAAATACATGGCCCCCTCCAGTAATAGATAAATACATGCCCCCTCCAGTAAATGATAGATAAATCATGCCCCCCCAAGTAATGATAGATAAAATACATGCCCCCTCCATGTACTAAATACATGCCCCTCCAGTAAATGATAAATATATATGACCCCTCCAAATAATGATAGCCCCATAGTAATACATGCCCCCCATCCAGTAATATGCCCCCATAGTAAATGCCCCCATGGAATATGCCCATATAATATGCCCCATGTAATATGCCCCCATAGTAATATGCCCCATAAATGCCCCCATGTAATTTATTTGCCCCCATAGTAATATATGCCCCATAGTAATATGCCCCCAAGAAATCCCAATATATGCCCCAAGTAAATGCCCATAGTATAAAAAAAAAAAAGAGAGAGAGCGTTATTCACCATCTCCCGATCCCTGCAGAGCAGCTCCTCCTCCTCCCAGCGTCCGACGAGACCCAGCGGTGGGGGAGGGGGGGGGGTGACGTCACTGCTGCATTACACTCCCTGTGCCGCTGATCTGTAGATGCGGTGCTCAGTGAGCGCCGCATAAAAAATGATAGGGAGAGCAGGGACGGTAATGCACCGCTCCTGCATTCCCTATAGTGAAGCAGCCGCACGATGTGTGCAGCTGCTATCTCTGCACCGCCGGATTACAGCGGCCGTGCAGAGCAGATGCCGACCGCCCGGACTAAAGTCACCGGGCGGCCGGCATCATGTGTCGCCGGCGCCGCGGACTGGCAGGGGACGCACTAAGGCCCGGTGCCGGTCCGCGGACTGGCGGTTGGGGACCCCTTGTCTATAGGGGCAATATGTGTAGTCAGGCAGGGCTTAGGTATTCTATAGGGGCCATACGTGTAGGCATGCAGGGTTTAGGTAGTCTATAGGGGCCACATGTGTAGGCAGGCAGGGCATAAGGTAGGCTATAGGGGCCATATATGCATAAGCAGGCAGGGCTTAGGTAGTCTATAGGCATATAAGCAGGCAGGCTTCATTAATATTAAAAAAATAAGAAATCACTCATTCACCTGCCCCCCGATCCTTCGATGCTATCAGGCTCAGCTCCCAGGCAGTCTGTGCTCGTGGGCAGTGCGATGATGTGACATCAACACTGTGGGTCGGCGCCTGCTAGGTTTAAAGCCTAGCAGACAGATTAGCAGAGTGGAGCACCAAAGAGGCCCAAGAGGTGTACAAGTTTGAGAATGTGGATGTAAGGGTGTACAGGGTAGGGCTGAAGAGTGCTAGGAGGATTAGGGGGAAGGTGTAGGGAAATCCTAGATTGTAACTGCAATGGATTCTGGGACTTGTAGGAAAAAGCTGATAGAGAACTACTGATCCTCCCACAAGCAGGAAGTTTCACTGTTCTTATGATAGATGAATAAGAAGGGAAAAGAGAAGAAAAGAAGGCAATGGAATATCTTTACTTTTCAATAAAAATCCTGTTTATAGTGTTCTATGAAATCATTAAACTCCCGCATAACCCTTTTAAGCTTCCAAAACAAGGTGTCATTGTAGCTGATGTAGAGGATTAGGGCTTTGGTGTCATGGTTCTAGGAATGAGTGTTCTTAGAAACTGTTTTCCAGAAGTGTTGGATGACTGGTTTACTTCTCTCCCTATAGCTACATCTTCCTATCAGCAGACCCACAAGCCCCCAGCAGAACTTTCCAAAAGCAAGGGCGAATCTGCTGTGTCCGCATCAAAGACACATCACTGGTAACCCTTCAGCCGACTCGGAGACCATGGTATGGGGCCATGCTCAGCCAGGTGCTGAAAATCCAGACTATTGTGTTCTTCTCAAACCAATCCTGCTGGAAGGACAACTGTTCAATATAGCTGCTCGCAGCATTGTACCAGATTCCAGCAGAAGAGTACCAGCTTATCTAAGTACAAAAGTGATGCCCCCACTGACCTCCACAAATTTCACCCAGTGGCACAGTCAGGACTGCCACTTTAACCCTAATAGCATCTCAGGGCACAGTTGCCCCAGCTCGCACCAGAAGACATCATCTTAGTTGAGGCAACTGCTTATCAGCATTCCCCCCTCGCTGTCAAGGACAACAAAACGGCTACTCAAGAGCCCTGGTGGACTGAATTGAATGTGAGGGATACCACTAATCCTGTAGAGAAAACCAAGCGCCATTATCAAGCATTCAGTAAGCACCCACTGGATTTTGGCAAAATTACTCTGATTCAGCATCATATCCTCACTGATATCCATCCTCTCATGAAGGAGCTACAACATCCTGTATCACCTACAAGTACCCTTTCTACTTCTGCTGCTGAGTGAAACAGTTGTCGTGTGGCAGTGGATCTGGTACACTCTATAAAAATTCCTTTTGGCCACTGTGAGTTAGAAAAAGTATAGTACATTCATTTCTATGTGTTCATAATGCATTGGTTATGTGCTTATAATGCATTGGTTATGTGCTTACACTGAGGATTAACTAATGTGCAATGTACAGAATAACCTGTTAAATTAGCAAACCCTAGCTCAGAACGAGTTAGTCATAGTCAGACTAGAGTAAGGAGTTTAAGCTATGCTCCTAGTCTTTCCTACAAATCCTTTTTTCCTCACTCTACATAGATGATAGATCTTTATGGGGGCTTGTACTTTGTAGGATGACTTTCAGTTCTTATTGGTACTGTTTTCCCGTACCGACACTGAATGTATCAGTATGTCCTAATGCCGGTTAGGGGCTTTGTAGTGGGATCATAGCACGATCACTGTACACAGCCAGTGGATGTTAGCGGCTAATTGCAGCTAACACCCGCCGGTAATAGCGTGGGATGGTGCCAGTGCCGCCCCACGCTGTTTAATCCCTTAGAAGCTGCGGCATCTAAATCAATAAGAAACAGTGAAACACACCATCCCTCAGGGCTCCAGA
Organism: Phyllomedusa bahiana; assembly: GCA_025379985.1. Lineage (NCBI taxonomy): Eukaryota > Metazoa > Chordata > Amphibia > Anura > Hylidae > Phyllomedusa > Phyllomedusa bahiana. The sequence continues at coordinate 13,093 of JAODAL010018924.1, read as the reverse complement.
TCGGTGAACATGGCAGATGGAAGCCAAAATTGCGGATTTTTTGGGTTATTTCACGTCCCCTAAAAATTGGAATAAATTTAATCAAAAAAGTCTCATATATTCCAAACTGGGAGCAATAAAAAGTGCACTTCAGCGTGCAAAAATTGCCAAAAAGGGTTAGTATAAAAAAGTTATTGGTCGCAGAAAATGTCGTCACCGCTCAATTTTCAAAAATAGAAAATGTTTGGAATTTTTTTTGCAGTACCAAAACATAATGGAATTTTTGGTATTGCCGGATGCGTACCAACCTGTAGAATACAGATAACATGTCATTTGTACCATAGATTGAACGCCATAAAAGCAAAAAAAATTCTATGGTGCACTGAATGACACCATTAGAAAGTAAATCTCCTCCCACAAATCAACACCCTCATACGCCTATGTAGGTGGGAAAGTAAAAAAGTTATGGCCCTGGGAAGGCGAGGAGGGAAAAACAAACCTGACAAAAAAATAGGCCTCGGCGTTAAGGGGTTAAGCGCATTCAACTTGTTGATCACTTTTTATTATGTTTTTCTGAAAGAAAATTTGAAAAAAAATCCAATATTGGCATTTTTTCGTTTGTTCTTTAACTCTGTTCACTGTGCGAGATAAATAACATCACAATGTTAGAGTTTCAGTCGTAACGGCTGCAGTGATACCAGTTATCCATAGGTTTTATTGATTTTTTCTATGGATTGGTATATTGTTATGGAGAAATGGGAGTTTCTATTTCATTTATCTTATGGTGATGCTCACACAGAGTTTTTTAGATGCATTTTTGGATCCGTTTATCAGACCCAAACCCGCATCTAACAATGTGCAGTGTGATTTTACATCACTTTCAATGGAAAACACACATCCGCATTCAGACGTCTGATCACCGATGCGTCTCATTGTGTCTTTGTGATGCATCTTTTGGATCCGTTCAAAGAATTGTCCGGTCAATCCTTGATCCGTTTGACGCAGCAGACGCCTTATTTACAACTTTAGGGTGCGCTCCTGCTGCAGCAGGAAAGCATCACACTCTGGGTTCATGTTGGATGCGTTTTACACAGCGCGTTTTCGGATCGAAAAAGTATTCAAAAATGTATTCAAAATGCTGAGTGAACATCCGTTACTTGGGATTTCTTTTTCATTTATGTCTTTCTTAAAAAAAAATTATTATTTTTTTATATGATATTGTATTACCTGTAAAACCGCCCAACATCTTACTGGACCTGAACTCTGGCAGGGCCTAAAAAGCAGAAACAGAAGTCAGACTCAGGAGTCTATCAATCAGGGTCCCCAGGCACCCTTAAAAACCCAACCACTTCCCAGAGGATACACTAGTAAACACCCATAGTAGAACCTATCACCTCCCTAGAAGCACCCATATAAACCCATCAGCTCCCTAGAAGCACCCATATAAACCCATCAGCTCCCTAGAAGCACCCATATAAACCCACCAGCTCCCTAGAAGCACCCAGGTAAATCCATCAGCTCCCTGGAAACACCCATGTAAACCCATCAGCTTCCTGGGAACACCCATGAAAACCTATCACCTCCCTAGAAGCACCCATTTAAACCCACCAGCTCTCTGGGAACACCCATGTTTACCCATTAGCTCCCTGGGAACACCTATGTAAATCCAACAACTCCATGGGAGCACCCATGTAAATCCATCAGCTCCCTGGGAACACCCATGTAAATCTATCAGCTCCCTGGTCTAAGGGACCATGTAAATCCGCGAGCATGCAAGGTCCCTGGGAACACCCATGTAAAAACCCGATCACTCGCTGGGAACAACCCAAGTATACCCATTAAAGCTCCTGGGAACTCCCTAAGTAAAATCCAACAACTCCATGGGAGCACCCATGTAAACCCCTGAGCTCCCTGGGAACACCCATGTAAATCTATCAGCTCCCTGGGAACACCCATGTAAATCCATATGCTCCCTGGGAACACCCATGTAAACTCAACAGCTTCCTGGGAACACATCACAAGAGAGACCAATGGGGTGAGAAAGGGAACCTCCTACCTCTAAAACCACCTAGATGCAATGGTCACTATTCACTGCATGCAAACTAAGGGTTATACAACTAATACAATGTCGATTCTTCACCATTTAGCAGACAGGTCCTTTGCCACCATCAAACCGCGACCCACTCCATACCAGTAACAGTCACATGATGCCACAGCTATCATTTTTTGTCCCGCCGAAAAGACGTATTGTGGCCTTTGTCCTATTACCGACATGGATCCATTCATCCTGGTACTGGTAGGGTTCTACGTAGCGGGCTTATTGCAGTTTACGGCAGCTGACACTCTCCAGTAACAGAAGGGAATGGAGCCGGCTCTGTTCCCTGCTGAATAACCCACAGGGGTCAGATACCCTAGAGAGACTGACAGTTAGGGTATGTTCACAGGCATCTTTTCTTTCCGTACTTCAGTGCGTTACTACAGTAATCAGAGCTCTCACAGAGAGCACCGTAGAAGAAAAAAATCCAAGCTGCAAAATTGTGGTTTTTTGGTCATTTCAATTGGAATAAAAAGTGATCAAAATGTCGCATCAATCCCAAAATGGTACCAATAAAAACTACACTTCAGAATGCCCCCTCACTCAGGTCTAAAGGAGAAGAGCCAAAAGTAATTAGGACATTATGAAAAAAGGCTCATACAGCGACAAAATAAGGAATAAAAAAGCGCATAGTTGCGTGAAATGCATTGCATACTTCTGCCTGCAGACCATTGTGCAATGCTGTCTAATGGAAATGCCCTTTAGAGGACAACAAATAAGACTTAAGTGCTTATAGAGTCAGTTTTCCCCATTGGATCTGAGGAAGCGCATAGTTGCATGAAACGCGTTGTCCTTTGTATGATTATTCAGTTACTTCAGAAGAGTAAAACCAAAAAGAGGGGGTGCTCTATGGTGAAAGTACGTCAGATGCAGGGATCTACGTGTATAATAAACAGAATCAACAAGCACGCTCACCAATGATAAGTTGGTGCACAAACACTCTAGAGCAAGCTATCCACAAACATCTGCCCCCCTCCAGCTGTTGAAACTTACATCTCCCATCAAGGCCCTCTGTTCAGATTATATAAATGCATGATGGGAGTTGTAGTATCCCAGGCTTCTGAGGGCCGCAGTTTGAGGAAGCCCAGCACTAATAGGCACAACTCCGCAAAAGCAGCGCCTGGGTGGCTCAAAATCCGAGCCTGGGAACAGCAGCCGAGGGTGTCCTCTCCAAAGCCTCGATAGCGGCAGGTGGCGTGAGCAGTGGGGTATAGAACAAATAAAAAGTAACCCCGGCGCTCGTTCAAAAAATACCTCGCATGAGGCAGAATTAGTGTGTTAAAAACAAGGTTTTTATTCCATTAAAAATGTTTCATTAAAGGCTGTAAAAGCTTAATACCGCAACAAAAGCAATCACACACTTGACTCGTTTCTCGCCAAACACCGGCGCTCCCTCAGAAGAACGTGTTACAGACAATACCCGGGAAACACATACATTTAAAGGGACAGATGTATTTCTATTGGTCAGAAACATTAAGAAGACAAGCGACCTAAAGTCATTAAAACCTATGGGATATACATGAACCAATGGAAAATAAGGCGGGGCTACTTAAATTAGATATTTACAATCAAACTAAACACCTATTGGCTGGAAAAAAGAGGGATATATGTCTTAGCCAACCAGAGAGGGAGCTTCTCAAGTCTATATTATTCTATGGAGGAGAATCCTCCAATCAGGGACAGGGCTATTCGCTACATGAAAGTCTATGGGGGATAGTTATGGATGCTGATTGGTGGATGTAAGTGAGGGAAATATAAATCAACCAATCATATAAGGAGCTACAGTTGTTCCACTATAGCCTATGGAGATGCCATCAGCCAATCACATTATCCTATGGAGTGGACAGCTCGGCTTCTCATTGGTCAATGCGAACAGGGGCTGGTCCCGATTAGCCAATGGGATCACGAGCGACGCTCTGTGTGAAAAAAGCATGTGTTTTTGCTGCAGTATTATTGTATAAGATATCACAGTTGTACTTAATATTTTACAAGCATAGGAAGATAAAAAATAATGGTTAAGACAAATACGACTTATCAGTTTAATGGTGAATATATAATCAGTAAATTAGTTCCACAAGCTCATTAAGATGTTTTCTATACATTGGACACCTAAATTATATGAGATGTTAGTATAAAGAGCAGAGACATCTAGAGTCAAAAGGATGTAGTTCTCATTGTGAACACAGCGCTCCCCTGTACTGGGAGCTCCCATAGAGCAACAATAGAGAACACAGAGCTCAAGCCCTTACTGGGAACGCCTAAAGGAGAATGGAGAACACAGCGCTTCCCCCTGAACAGTGAACTCCCATAGAACATAATTGGAGAACACAGCGTCCCCCCTGTACTGGAACACCCATAGAGGAGACTGGAGAACAACAGAGCTCAGCTGGACTGGGAACTCCCCTAGAACAGAATAGAGAACACAGTGCTCCCCTGTACTATGGAACTCCCCATTAACCAGAAATGGATAACACAGGCTTTCCCTGTACTGAGAACTCCCAAAAAATGAGAATGGGAGAACACAAGCACTACACACCCGCTAGAAACAGGGACCAACCTCATAGAGGAGAATGTAAAGAACAACAGCACTCCCCTGTAAGGGAACCCCATAGAACAATATGGTAACCAGTGCTCCCCTGACTGGGAACTAGTATAGAACAGAATGGAGAACACGACCCACTGCCCCCTGTAACTGTGTGACCAGCCAAGAGAACTAAGAAAGAGAGAACACAGCATCTCCCCCATAATGGAACACTCAAAGAACATACACTGGAGAACACATGCCCTGCCCAGTATCAGGGAACTCCCACCCATAGAACAGCATAGAGAACACAGTGCTCCCCCTGTACTGAAACTCCCTCATAGAACAAGAATTGAAGAACCCAGCTCTCATCTGTACAGGAAACCCATAGAACAGATGGAGGACACAGCACCTGCCCCTTATAACTGAGAAACTCCATACGAACAGAATAAAAGAACAACCGCGCCTCCCCTGTACTGGAACTCTCATAGAACAGAATGGAGAACACAGCCGCACCCCTGTACTGGAATTCCCAAGAATATAATGGAGACACATCACCCAGAACTGGAACTCCCCATAGAACAGATTGGATGAGAACACCATAGCCCCAAGTCATGGTAACTACGCTCCCATAGAGGAGAAAGGATAAATCGACAGGCATACCCCTTACTTGGAACTCCCCAAAAAAAGAATGTAGAACACACTGCTCCACTGTATTGTGGGAACAGCCAAAGAACAGAAAGAGAGACACAGATCTCACCCCTCACAATACAGGAACATCACCTTAGGAATAGAATGTAGACCCACAGAGCTCCCCTTTACTGAGAACTCCCAAAGAACAGAATGAAAACAACAAGCGCCCCCCTGTACAAGGGAACCAACCCCATAGAACGAATGGAGAACACTAGTGCCCCCAGTACGGGAACACCCATAGAACAGAATGGAGAACACCCGTGCTCCCCAGTCCTGGGAACTACCCTCAGAAACAAGAAAGGAGAGAAGAAGCACACCCCCTGTACTGGAACTCCCATAGAGGAGAATGGAGAAACAGAACTTCCCCCTGTACTGGACTCGCCTATAGGAGACACTGGAACGACACATGTCGTAGTCTCCCCTTACATGGTGAGTCGCGCTGCGTGAACCGGAACAGATTCGGAACAACAGTGCTACCCCTGTACTGGGAACTCCTATAGAGGACAAAAGATAACACAGTGCTCCCCTGTACTGGGAACACTCATTCAGAACAGAATGGAGAACACACAGTCGCTGCCCAGTACTGTGAACTCCTAATAGAACAGAATGGAGAGCACAGCGCTTCCCTTTAACAGGGAACTCCCAATATAGGAGAAATGGAGAACACCAGCACTCCTCTTGTACAGGGAACACCCAATTCGAGGAGAATGAGAACCAGGCGCATCCCCTGTCCTGGGAACTCCCAATAGAGGAGAATGGATAGAAACACAGCAATTCCCCTGTACTGGAACTCCCCAAGAAAAATGTAGAAACAGATAGCTCCCCAGTACTGGGAATATCCCAAAGAAAAAGAAAGGAGAGAACAACCGTGCACCCACTGATACTGTAACAACCCATAGACCAGAATGAGAGAACACTCACGCCCCACAGTACAAGGAACTTCCCATAAGAGGTGAATGGATAGGAACAAATCATCCCCTGTACAGGAACTCCCATCTAAAGCGGAATTGAGAACACAGTGCTCCCCTGTACTGGGAACCTGATGATAGGAACATAAATGGATAAACAACAGTGCCCCCTGTACAGGAACCACATAGAATCTGAATGGAGAACACAGCCTCCCTGTCTACAAAGAACTCTACTCCCAAAGAACAGAAAGGCGAACACAAGTAGCCCCCCTGTACAGGGAACACCCCATAGAGGAGAAATGGAGAAACAGTGCTCACCCCTGTACTGGGAACTAGCCCATAAAGGAGAATGATAAGAACACACGCCCCACTGTACAGGGAACACCAAAGAGGAAAAATGGATAGGAACACAAGCGCTCCCCCCTGTACAGGAGAACTGTGAAAAGATATATAGAATGAGAACACACTGCTCCTCTGTATTGGGAACTGCCATAGAACAGAAAGGAGAGAACACAGCTCTCCCCCAATACTGGGAACTCTCATAGAGGAAAATGGAGAACTCAATGCTCCCTGTACTGGAAACTCCCATAGAACAAAGGGAAACCACTCCCCTGACTGCGAAATTAATAAACAAATGGGATTGTGCACAAGACTAAAAGGGGGAAATGTATCCCCGGGCCCCGCCGCTATCCGCCCCCCCGCCCCCAAATTTTTGGGGTAAGCCGCTCCTTCGCTAAGCATAGTTAGCCTTGGCCTTGCGACGGCAGCGTGGCGGGCCCCGCCGGACGCACAACGTTAGATGCTTCCAGAGCAGGGCTCCGCGGATTTTTCGGGCCCAGTCGATGGGGCCTGTGCGCCCCGGAGTCAACCCCCAGGCGGCGTGCGCGTCATCACGCCCCCCGCCCCGGCCTGGTACGTCACGCCGGAAGAAAGACCGGGGGCACCGACACGACAGGGGCGGGGACGAGGTTGGGTAAGTGCTGTCAGGGTATTACTTTTAATTACGCTATTCAGCGGGGGGTCTTTATCTACTTTTTTAAGGGCAGGAGGGGGCTGTTATCATTTTTATTTGGGGGAGGGGGGGGGCTTTTATCTATTGTTAATGTGGGGGGGGGGGGCTTTTTACATTGTTTTATGTGCAGGGGGGGGGGCTATTTTTACTGTTATTTTGGCAGGGGGGGGGGCTTTTATCTATTGTTATATGTCAGGGGGGATGTATTATTACTGTCATTGTGAGGGGGGGGGGCTTTTCTACTGCCAATTCAGGGGGGGGGGTATACTACTTAATACGTCAGGGGGGGCTAAAATCTCCCTAAAAATTTTGCGGAGCCCTATAAGCTACCTAAATTACACCGTGGGGCAAAGCTTTTCTATTACCTGGGGGGGGACCAAAACCCTCCTATATACCTGCTGGGGGACCAAAACCTGCCTATATCCCTGCGGGGGGGACCTAAACCTGCCTATAACCTGCGGGGGGACCTAAACCGGGCTATATACCGCGGGGGGACCTAAACCTGCCTATATACCTACGGGGATCCATAATTTCCATTCCCTGGGGGATCCATAACTGCCAAAATTTACCTGCGGGGGACATATAAACTCACACCTACCTAGGGGAAAAAAAAAGTATATAACCACCACTAGGGGACGATAACTTACTGGGGGACCCTATTACCTCACGGGGGAACATAATTTACTGCGTTTTTAGTGCTAACAGTCTTTAAAGCCGGTTGTTAAGGGCCCTGCTCAAGCAGTTGATGGCCCCTTCACACGGCTTATTTGCCGACGGATTGGGCGCCGATCCGCGCCGGATTTGCGCTTCATACGGCCCAATCCCGTCGGAGATCATTACGGTAATCCACTGCTCACATAGAGAAACCAGTGAGTTCCCGACGCTCCATTCCCCGCTCGACAAAATACCGCCGCGGGGGAGAAAGTGACATGCACATTGATTTACGCGTGTACGCGCCGTAAAAGATATATGCATTGTCTATGGGCCGGGAGCGGCGCCCCCCCGCCGCGCCGCCGCCCCCGCCCCGTCCCGCCACTTATTCACCGGGCGGAATTGTGCGCTAATACGGCGCACAAATCCGCCGTGAATAAGCAGACGGTTGTTAAGCCGGTTTTTTAAGGCTCAGAGTCGATTGTTAAGAGACCTTAGCAATCGACTCCTTCCTGGGGACAAGTGAGGTGAAGACAGCGTGGTCAGGAAGGAGGGGTCGGGGGAGAAGAAGGGTCCCCCATAACAATAAGTAATGGCATCTTGGTAGGATATCTCCGGCCTCATCTACAAAAGCCAAAGGCTCTTCTCAGAGCCGCCCACACCGTCTATGGGAGAAGCCGTACGATCTGCGCCGGCTCCGCTGATAGATGGAGCTGGTCCTGTGCTCCGGAGACCGCCGTGTGTGATCACTGATGGGTTAACACTGCTCGCCCTATGGGCGGAGCTATGTCCCGGGTCCTGAGCGCTCCTTGGCTGATCAGATTCTGGGGCGGGTAATAGCGGGCGCTGCCCAGAGATCAGAGCTCACAATCTACATCCCCCTGGAGCAGCCGCTCACACGGACAGCTGTGCCCCATCTATGAGGTGACAGCCGGGCACTAGTCCTGCGGGCAGATCACCGCTCCGCGTCTCTCCAGATGTGCGGCCATATTCAGAGGAGAAGGAAATGGAGACTGAGCGGGAAAATGCGCACCAACCTATATAGGGTAACGCGGGCTAAAACACCCCATGCTTCATGCTCATTGGCTGATCACAGACCGTTGGGATTTTGAATTTCCCTCCTCAGCCACTGACGTCTTCTCGGCCTGAGACTGCGCTTTATCTCCGGATGGTCCCTCTTGTTTTGCAGTTGACCCTTAAGCGAAATATTGATAGATCTCCCCAGATCTGGAGCTGAGTTCAGTCTATTACTACTAGCCCCTCATTGTACCCTCCCCCACTACACTACTGCCCTCATTCTCCTCATATTACCCTCCCCCACTACACTATCTCAACAACTACTGCCCTCATCCTCCGTCACAGTATCCTCCCCCACTACAAACACTGCTGCCTCCTCCCGAACCCTCCTCATAGTACCCTCCCCCACTACACTACTGTCCTCATTCTCCTCATTGTACCCTCCCCCACTACACTACTGTCCTCATTCTCCTCATTGTACCCTCCCCCACTACACTACTGCCCTCACCCTCCTCATTGTACCCTCCCCCACTACACTGCTGCCCTCATTCTCCTCATTGTACCCTCCCCCACTACACTGCTGCCCTCACCCTCCTCATTGTATCACCTCTCCCCCATCACTGCTGCCCTCATCATCCTCACAAGTAACCCCACCCCCCACTACACTACTGCCCTCATACCTCATTTTAACCCCTCCCCACTACACTACTGCCCTCACCCTCCTCATTGTACCCTCCCCCACTACACTACTGCCCTCACCCTCCTCATAGTACCCTCCCCCACTACACTACTGTCCTCATTCTCCTCATTGTACCCTCCCCCACTACACTACTGCCCTCACCCTCCTCATAGTACCCTCCCCCACTACACTACTGTCCTCATTCTCCTCATTGTACCCTCCCCCACTACACTGCTGTCCTCATTCTCCTCATTGTACCCTCCACCACTACACTACTGCCCTCATTCTCCTCATTGTACCCTCCCCCACTAACACTACTACTACTGCCCTCACCTCCCCATAGTACCCTCCCCCACCAACACTTGCTGTCCTCACCCTCCTCATTGTAACCCTCCCCCACTACACTAGCTTGGCCTCACCCTCCTCACATGTACCCTCCCCCACTACACTACTGCCCTCACCCTCCTCATTGTACCCTCCCCCCCACTACACTAGCAGCCACATCCTCACTCCCAAATAGTACCCTCCCCCACTACATCTGGCTGCCCTCAATCCACCTCATTATAATTACCACCCCCATTACACCTACGCCCGTCATCCTCCTCATTGTACCCTCCCCCCACTACACCTGCTGCACTCACACCTCCACATTGTAACCCCCCCCAAACACTACTTCAGGCCCTCCCCCCACCCCCCCATACATCTGCAGCCCTCATTCACCTCATGTACCCTCCCATTACAACTACTGCCCACATCATCTCTGCTTGTACCCCCCCCCCACTACACTGCTGCTCTCACCCTCCTCATTGTACCCTCGCCCCCTACACTAAAAGTCCTCATCCTCCTCAATGTAACCTCCCGCCACTACACCTGCTTGCCCTCATTGCTCCCTCTTTGTAACCCTCCCCCCACTACACAGCTCCCGCATTTCCCCATTGACCCATTCCCCCACTACACTGCTGTCCTCACCCGCCTCAGTGTACCCTCCCCCCACTATACTACTTCCCTCATCCTCCTCACTGTACCCTCCACCCACTACACTGCTGCCCTCATTCTCCTCATAGTACCCTCCCCCACTACACTACTTCCCTCATTCTCCTCATTGTACCCTCCCCCACTACACTGCTTCCCTCACCCTCCTCATAGTACCCTCCCCCCCACAACACTGCTGTCCTCATTCTCCTCATTGTACCCTCCACACTACACAACTTGTCCTCATTCTCCTCATTGTACCCTCCCCCACTACACTACTGTCCTCATTCTCCTCATTGTACCCTCCCCCACTACACTACTGTCCTCATTCTCCTCATTGTACCCTCCCCCACTACACTGCTGCCCTCATTCTCCTCATTGTACCCTCCCCCACTACACTACTGTCCTCATTCTCCTCATTGTACCCTCCCCCACTACACTACTGTCCTCACCCTCCTCATAGTACCCTCCCCCATTTTATTCAAACCACACTGCGCCCTCCACCCTCCTCCATTGTACCCTCCCCCACTACACAACTGCCCTCACTCTCCTCATTGTACCCTCCCCCACTACTGCCCTCATCCTCCTCATTGTACCCTCCCCCACTACACTACTTCCCTCATTCTCCTCATTGTGCCCTCCCCCACTACACTACTGCCCTCACCCTCCCTCACTACACTACTGCCCTCATTCTCCTCATTGTACCCTCCCCCACTACACTACTGCCCTCAGCCCTCCCATATACCACTCACCCCCCACAACACATACTGCCCTCACCCTCGCTCATATTACCCCTCCCCCACTACACTCACTTCCCTCATTCTCCCTCATTGTAACCCTCCCCCACCAACACAGCTGTCCTCACCCTCCTCAGTGTACCCTCCCCCCACATAACTAATCCCACCATCCTGCCTCACTGTAACCCTCCACCCACTAGCACTACTGCCCTCATCCTCCTCACTGTAACCTCCCCACTACACAACTGTCCTCATCCTCCACATTGACACTCCCCACTACGAACCAGCAGCCCTCACCCTCCTCATTGTACCCTCCCCCACTACACTACTGTCCTCACCCTCCTCATTGTACCCTCCCCCACTACACTACTTCCCTCATTCTCCTCATTGTACCCTCCCCCACTACACTACTGTCCTCATCCTCCTCATTGTACCCTCCCCCACTACACTACTGCCCTCATCTTCCTACAGAAATAAATACAAGCCCATAAGAAAGCTCAAAGCGGAGCTGGAGGCGCAGTTACCTCTGAAACCTGTATTTGTATCAGTAGAATCTGGATTAGACACAAACTTTAAGATGAATATTTCAGAGTCTATTACAAATCCCTCCTCTCTGCCCTGTATATAAGAGAAAGCTCCTTACAAAGGGTTAATAAGGCTCCGCTTTGTCGCGGCTTCCTCAGGTCATTTCCCGCTTTCTGAAGCCAATTTGGCGGGAACAGACTTTAATAACATTCAGACAATTAGAGAAAAGTTCTTCGGGATTAAAGCAGATTTTTCTCTGAATCTTTCCAATCATTTCTAGGAACAGATAGAAATGTCCGGGAGCTCAGGGCTCGGCCAGAGCGAGGTGTCTCCACCAGGGGGCAGGAGAAGACCTCGCCTTGTGATGGAACCGGACGGAACACAATGTTGCAGAAATTCTGTCAATCATAGAAGCCTCTGTATTGTGACGTCACTGATTGTGATACAATGTTGCCCTCGTCAGTCATAGAGCTCTCTGCAATGTGAAGGGGCTGAATACAATGCTGCAAACGGGCTTGTCCCTCAGGGAGGAGGCGGCAAAACTTCAGCCAGAAGACTTTAACCAATGAACTCCCGGCTTCTTTTAACCCTTATGGAACCAGGAGCTGATTTTATATACATTTCTGTGGATTTTAACTGCTGGGAACTAATTGTGATGGATTTATTTTATCAATAGGACAAATTGCATAATTTGCTGTTTGTCCAGAGAGTTCATGAACGTAATGTCCGGACAAACAATCCACTTACCACAACCTCTAGTATCCTCTATGGGGAAAGTAGTATAAGCGCAGAGCTGGCAGGTTGGATACAGGGCGCTGAGGCTCCACATCGGGGAAATCCAGGCTGCGGGGACCGGAGGGATCAGGAGATGGAGCTTGTGATCTCGGCTGCACTGAGCCCGGAGCTTCTCCCGCTCCCTCCACATGAACAGCGAGAAGAAGCTCCATCCCCTGATCCCTCCGGTCCCCGCAGCCTGGATGTCCCCGATGTGGGAGCCTCAGCGCCCTGTATCCAACCTGCCAGCTCCGCGCTTATACTACATTCTCCATAGAGGATCCTAGAGATTGTGGTGAATAGAGGAGAATGAGGGTAGTAGTAAGAGGCAGAATCCAGGCTCCACATCGCGGGGAGATCTCTCCATTATCCTCCGAGTGAACAAAGGCAAAAAGCGGGGTGCGGGGAAAATGAGCGGAACCCCACATTAAATAGCCCCCCCCACATTCGGGTCATTAACCCTTATATGACGACAAGAACACACGGGGGTCTTAAGTCCACACTGCGCCTTTTCATAGGGCAAGAGGCAG
>JAODAL010018923.1:0-73411 GCA_025379985.1 Phyllomedusa bahiana | reverse complement strand
ATCCTTTTGTATTATACCCAAGGTGCACTCACTCTTCTGCGGGTACAGTCACTGAGAAATCATTACTTTCCAAATACATACTTATAACAACACACACTTCCCAGTAAAAGAAAAACAAAATACATTAAAAAAACATGGGGTCTCCATTTAGAGCCCCGGTCTGAAGGGTATTTTACCCAAAACCCCCAAATTTCGTATACAGACACAAAAACTTTAAAAAACCTTAGCCCCTTTAAAGATTAAAACAACATACTGATCTATATCTACCAAAATCATCAACTCCAAAGGGGTTTCGTTCCCAGAAAAACAAAAAATTGCAAATGTTTAACCAAATGTTACAAGTCCCAAATTTTTAACTCTACAGCCACAGGGGGTTTTTTAAAATAAAAGATAACCTCACTTGTGCAGTTTTTTTGAAATTTTTTAATCACGCATTCAAGATCCAAAGTAGGGAAAACCACTAAAAAAATTACCAGGAGACTCTAAACCATCGTTACGATGTACGGCAGGGGAGGTCTTTTTACAGTCGCCTAGACAAAATTTAAGCCATAATAAAAAGGCCTATTTTTTAATATTCAACCCTAAACTACCCCCCCTACACCAGAAGAATAAAAAATTGACTTAAGCAAATTTTGGGGATGTACCGTAAAACTCCCTAAACCCTAGGCAAAATAAGTGAGGAGAATTTTAAATCAAATAAAAAAAATTAAAATGTTTTGGGTTTTGGGTTTTTATACACACAGATTTATAAGTTGTTATTTTATTTTTACATATATAACAAGTTTTTGCTTATAAACAATTTAAGAAAATTTTTTTTTTTAGAACACCATAATATATTTTTAGAACTTTCAACATCTTTTATGCAAAAAATTTTAGAAAAAAAAATTTTTTATTTGGAATGAGCAAAATGTGCAAAAAAGTTTCATTTTTATTAATAAAAATTTTTTTTTTCCTTATACCAAGTAGCCTCGTTCCAATACGGATGTGTATAAAGCTACCTGCTTTTTCATTGATACAAGCATCTGAGATAGTGATTTCATTTCCCCCGTAAGCTAAGCATGTAAAAAATTCTTTAAATATACCTCTAAGATTTAAAATGTTCTTCCCCCGTAGCGCTCCACAAGCCATCCCCTTTTTTAGTCTAGGGACCCAGGGCTTTTTCTAGTTACATTTCTTATCCTGACGATCCCGATTACATCCTGTATTACCCCGAGCTGCACCCTATTTGCGGTGCATCACGTGTACATACATTACAAACCGTACTATCCTAGTTACACATGTTTTACCCACAGCACCTTACAATTCGAAAAACACACTAAATTCCTACATATTGACTGCAACAACTTTAAATTAATATTAATAGTTCAACTTTAAAAAAAAAAAAAAAAAAAAAAAAACCTTCAACATATTAAAGCTTTAGCACGGGTTCGGATAGAATCAAAATGATGCAATTTTTAGGAAAAAATACTTCTGTAAATTTTTGGGTGAAATTTTAGTTAATTAAAATTTTGACTGTTTTTTTTCCTCGGGGGAGCAAATAGATGGGGCTTACAACCCCAAAAAAAAATTTTCCAGGTCCCCTTTTAAAGTAAAAATAAATGGGGGTTTTTAATTTAACTTTTGAATAAATTTTTCCCTGCTGTTTCCATCACTTCTCAATTTTTTTACTGGAGAGTTTTTTTTCCAAAACGGGAATTCAGTGTAACATATTCTTATCAAAAAAAAAGCATGGGGAAAAACCTGTTTGTAAGTACTGGACACCCTATTGACTGTATGTATTTCTCTTTTGTAAAGATTTACTAATGTTTTGCAAATTTTTCCATCACAAAAAATTTGGGGGGTTGGCGGGCTAAATTTAAAAAGTCAAAGTATCATTCACAAAGAAACAGGCCTCCTAAAAGTAAAAATGGTTTCGGGAATACAAATTTTTCCAAAGCAAAAAATTTGTTTTGGCGGGGGACATTGAACCTTTAAACCCCCACACTCCCCATAAAAAGCCCACGGGACACTGCTAAACGTGGCAAAAGGGTTTGGGGGAAAAATTTCCATGCGGGTGATTGAGGGTTTTAGTAATGCACTTACCATGTAGAGGGGTTTTCCCAAACAGTATTATTTTTAATTATTTTTATTATTATTTTTTATTTTTAAATTAATTTTATTATTAATATTTTATTTTTTTTTTTGACCCATTAATTCCAGGGCGTGACTTTTAAAAGGGGAAATTTTAATACATAACAAATATTGAACAAATACAATGGTGCCCAAAAATGACAAGTAACTAAAACAGAGAGGAAAGGGGACCTGCCCGCGAGGGCTTACTTTCTACAAGGAAAAAGGGGAGAGAAAGAAGGTGTGGGGAAAGACATGTTTGGGGGCCTTTGTGTGGTGGGGGGTTTTAGTGGGGGTTTGTAGGCTATCCTGAAAGATGGGTTTTCATTTTTGTTTTTTGAAACTTGAAATTTGGGGAGGGGTTGGTTTTTGGGTTTTAAAAAATTTCCAGAGGTGTGGGTGAAGCACGGGAAAAAGTCGGGAGACTTATGTGAGGAGCTGATGAGGGGGGAAGCGGGAGGAGAAAGGCCCTGTGAGGAGCGGAGTTTGGGTGTGGGGGGATGGTATCTGGAAATTAGGGCAAAGATTTATGGAGGGGGGGGTTGGGAGCCTTGAGGTCAGGGTTAGTAATTTAAACTAAATTTTGGGGGCAGGGGCCCACCAGGGGAAGGGGTTTGGCGAGGGGTGGGGCGGGAGGAGTAGCGGGGGAGGTGAATAAGACGGGCAGCATTTTTTTAGGATGGATTGGGGGGGAGGGGAGGGGCTAACGGGGAGGCCCACAGAAAGGGAAAATTTTTGCAGTAGTCGGGCGGGGGGGACGAGGGCGTAACTAGCTTTTTATTTGTGTCTGGTTTTGGGAAATTTGGGCGGTTGCGTGAAATTTTTTTCGGTGGAGGGGGGAAAGGCGGGAGGTGGGGGGTTGGAGGTTGGTTTAAAGGGATTAAAAGGAGAAAAAGGTTATAAAAAGGGGCAGCGGACTTGGCGCTGGGAGGGGGTTTGTGGCCATTAACGTGATGGGGAGACCCAGGGGGAAAGGGATAGAGGGGGACGGGGGGAAAAAGTTTAAAATTCTATTTTATCTACATTTATTTTTTAAGCGAGGGGGGAAGGAGAAGAAGGGGGAAATGGATGATGGGGAAATTTTGGGGACCCGGGGGGGGAAAAAGGGATTTAAATGCCCGGCCCGGAATTTAAAGTGGGGTGTCGTCCGCGTACAGGGGGAAATTTAAAAGCCATGGAGGCTATAAACCTGCCCCAGCCAAGAGGTAGATAGAGAAGAGGAGGGGGCCCCGGACGCCCCCTGAGGGAACCAAAAGAGAGTAGGTGGGAGGAGGGGGGTTTGGTGCGGGATTGAGAGCCCACTGAATGTCCGTTCAGAGAGGTATAAGGCCGGAGGGGGCCCCAGGTCTGTGTTTGCCGGGGGAAAGGGGGGGAAAATTTGAACAGAAGGAGTGGTTGCGTGTAAAAGGCGGGGACTTTTAGGGGGAAAAGGAGGAATAGTGGCGTGGGGCTTTAGCAGTTACTGGGTTTTTTTGGGTGCCCTTTGGTTTAAGGGCAGTTTCAGGGGGATTTGGGTGGGGAGCCTATTGGAGGGGGTAAAGGAAAGGGGTTTTGGAGGAGGGTGGGGGGACAGTAAAGATAGCGTGCTGCTCGAGGAGTTGGTTTCAAAAGGGGAGCAGTGAGAGGGGGGCGAATTTTGGACATGAGGAGGGGTGGGGAAGAGGGTTTTTCAAAAGGATGGGGTTGATGGTCCTTTTTTAAAGAGAGGGAAGGGAAGATGCCAAGGTTATTTGATAGATTAAAAAGGTGGGTGGGGGGTGGGGAAAAAAACCCGGCTGAGGTCTGGTGGGTAGGATGGCAGGGGGTAAAGGGTTTTCGGGTATGAGGTTGGATTTGGACACTAGGAGGAGAGGTTATTAAAGACTAACAGTGGGGGAAAACTGGTTAGGAAGTGTTCGCCAGGGACTGTGTCAGGGGAGGGTGGGTGTGGGATGGGGGGGTTAAGGGGGGTTGTGGGGACTTGTCCTTTTAAATTTCCCTTTTGTGTATGGGAGGGGGACATGCATTGATTGGGGGTCCCATAGCACCTCTTTTACATACAGTTTCAAATAATACATATCCGTATGCTCTTTCTGTATTAGTTAGGTGCTTTCCGTGGGTTGGGAAATTTTAGTGCTTTCTACAGTACAGTGCGGGGACTACATTCCCAAAAACTGCTCTTACATGTATTTATGAGAAACATGCAAAGATTGGGCGTCTTGCACCTTTCTACAGTTAAAAAAGTGCGGGGAATACAAAGTCTTGTACTGCTCTTATATGTATTTTGTGAGATACATGCAATGTTTGGGGTTTATAGCACCTCTCTACGTTTTTTTCGGGGACTTATGTCCTGTTCGCTCTTTTTAAAAAAAATAATAATAATAATAATAATAATAATAATAATAATTTAAAACTCTTTAAATTTTTTTAGCGCCAACAAAATTTTGCAGAAATTTTCCAATTTTAAGGGTAAATCACAGACAAAAGGGCGACTTTTCCAGTGAGAACTACTTACCGAAAGAGACACAAGGGTTGGGCCCCGCTCGCGAGGTTTCAATCATGAGGGTGTCTGGAGGAGACAACGGGGGGGAAAAGGCTGAATTTTCAATGGTCCACCTTTTATCATGCTTAAAAAGAAATTGTGAGGGTACATCCAAGATTTGTGGTCTATTTTTCCCCTCTACATTCGTTCATAATCATTCCGGGACTGCCTTTCTATTTTTAGTGGGTGCATGCAGTGGTTTTTGGGGAAATTTTAGTGCTTTTCTACAGTAAATGCGGTACTACATCCCTTTAATGCTCTTACATTTTAGTGGGTGCATCCCTTTTTTGGTGGGTCTATAGCGCTTTTTTTTACAGTACAAATGCGGTAAACCCTTTTTTTTTTTTGTACCCGGTCTTAATGTATTTGTTTTAGATAAATGCAATGAAATTTTGGCCCCGTCAAAGCCCTCTTACATTTCAGGCGGGTTTTTCATTTTCCTTTTACGCTCTTTCATGTATTTTTGGGGGATTTCGCAAAAAAAAAGGCAGTCCCATAGCACCCTCTACAGTACAGTTTCGGGGACTACATGCCTTGTACTGCTATTTTTGTATTATTTAGATAATGCAATTTTTTGGCATTTTATAGCACCTTTTCTACCGTACAGTGCAGTAAATCCTTTCTTGTACTGGGGCTTACAATTTTTAAAATGAGATACCCTGCAATGATTTGCAGTCTTTTAGCACCTCTTTTACGTAAAGTGCGTTTTTTGTCCTGTACTTTCTCTTTTAATTTAAAAAATTTAAAAATAATAATAAAATTCTTTATTTATATAGCGCCCAAAATTTTTGCAGCCCTTTTTTATTTGGGTAAAAAACCAGCAAAAAAACAGACATTACACAGTGGGGAGCTACTTTCAGAATTTAGAAAACAAGGTGTGGGGCCCTGCTCGCGAAGTTACCAAACTATGAGGGTGTCTGGAGGGGACAACGGGGGGAAAATGCGAATTTTTCAATGGGCCACTTTGTAACATGTTACATGTAAAGGGGAAAGGTTTCAACCAATGATTTTTTGGGTTTTTTTAAGCCTCCTCAACAGTGCAGTACTTTCCTAACCTTACTGCTTTTTACATTTTAATTGTGAGGTGCATGCAAAGATTTGGGTCTATACCCCTCCCTTTCGTACAGTGAGGTTTCTCATGTTCGAATGTCTTACAAAGTAATATTTAGGGGCATGCAGTGATTGTTGGTGTATAGCACCTCTCTACAGTTAAAAGGGGTACTACATTTTCTTTATTTCTCTTACATGTAAACAGTGAGGGGCAGCAGTGGCTGCCCAAAAACCCGACAAAAAAAACCAGACATGTACATATGGTACCATAATGGTTCCGTTGAGCTGCCATGTGCCTTTTAACTAAAAAAAATCTG
This sequence comes from Phyllomedusa bahiana, assembly GCA_025379985.1. Lineage (NCBI taxonomy): Eukaryota > Metazoa > Chordata > Amphibia > Anura > Hylidae > Phyllomedusa > Phyllomedusa bahiana. The sequence goes on along the minus strand of JAODAL010018923.1, from coordinate 67,414 downwards.
AATCCCGAGAAAAGGTGAGCTTTCAAAAGGAAGCTTTTCAGATCTGACATGCCTTAGAGGGGCCCTTTATGTTTTGAAACACCCATTTAAAACAATTTGATTTAAAAAAAATGTAAAATCACAAAAAAAATCCAAAAATTAACAAAGGGAAATCTGCTACCCTTTTTTTTTTTACAGGGAAATTTTAAAATAAAGTGGAAAAGGAATTTCAAAACTATTTTTTTTTTAAAAAAGTTTTTAAAACTTAAACCATCTTTTTTTGGGAAAAAAGTTTTTGCAAAAAAGGGAAAATAATTGGGTTAAACTGATTTGTTTGTTTTTAGAAATATCCCACATGTGGCCCCAGTTGGTGTAAATTACACAAAGCCCGGCCCCCGGAAAGGGGAAAAAACACATACTGGACTTTGGGGCATCCTTCTTATTAAGATATATTTTAGGCAACTTTTGATTTCACTGAAATTTAAAAAGTGTAAAATGAAGGGAAAGGGAAAGGCTAGTGTTAAAATTGTAGGGTTTGTTCAAAGACGGTTAAAGAGGAATTTTTACATAGGTACCGCTTTCAAATTTCCCAATTTTTAAAAGGGGCTTTGGTATTTGACTCCCGTCCATTTAAAGGGCAGTTTGAGTTGTAGTTTTAAAATGTGATCTACAGCACAGATTTTCCATACAACATGTTTCAAACACACATTCTTTGAAATTTCAGGGAAGTAAAACCCACACAAAACTTTGGGGCGTTGGGTCACCTTGAAAAATAGCGTTCACCTGGGCCGTCCCTGTGTAAAGGGTTTTTTTTTTCCCTTCCCGGGGTTCCCCCGCCTCATCGCAGGACCCAAAAAGGCCCAAATAAAATAGGAAATTTTTCAGCCAAAGAAGTAAAAAAATTCAAATCTTTTTTCATAATAAAAACAATAGGCAGAGGGTAAAAAGTTTTTGGGAGCAAAGAAACCAAGCGTTAGGGCGTCAAACTTTTCCCTTGGGTTTACGGATGGTAACATGTTTGAATGTCCGGTTAAATACATGGTTTTCCCCGACGTCGGGGCATCGCATTTTTCTTAACCTTTCCTTTTTCCCTTTTAAAAAAACCACGATTCATAATATAAAAACCTGCAAATTTTAAAATATGCACATCAAATTCACCCTTTTTTTGCTATTCTTTGGCTAGGGGGCATAGATGTTTAAGGTTCTTTAATATATATAGGGCGGTCATTAGAGTTTTAGACCCCTCGGGATTTTGGTCTGCAACTGCAGAATCCAGTTGCTTTCCCCAAGCGCACTTTGTGCTCCGTCCCCCCTCTCACTGGTCGTTAACCTTTTTTTCCGAAGCAAAATAAACCTCGTAGTCCCCCCATTTTTTCAATATAAAGCTTTGTATGCCTGAATTTCTTGTTTGTCCCTTTTTAATATTTCAAAAGTTTTCCCCTATTGCGTTTTAAAATTTTTTAGTACTGCATCCCACATATATTACGATTATTTGCAAAGATGCCATCCTATGTGGTCCGTATTGCAATTTATGAAATTTTTTTATGCTATTTCTCTTTATTCATTTCATCATGCCCTGAAAGTATTCCCTTTTTTGAATGTATTTGCATACATTGCATTGCGGCCCCCAAAAGGGGAAGGAACCTTTTTTGAAACCTTTTTTTGTTTTTTATGTTGGTTATTTTAAATTTGGGTTTGATGTAATCCCATCCCCTTTGTCCATTCTTTTGGGGAAAACACCCCACTCTTCATCTATTATTTTCCAGACTAGTTCTTGTCGCGGTATTTAGATTTTTGTAAAAAAATTTTTTTTTACATTATTGAAATTTATGTTAAAGGGGTTGTAGAAAAACCCCAATGAATTTTTGTGAAATTTTTTATTGTACTTCATTCTTTTGTTGCAGAAAATCGTCCTGTTTTTTTTTTCTTTTTTTCCATGCTTTATTTATTAGATTTTGTTTTTTCCCTCTCTTTTTTTGTCTTTTTATTTTTTTCTTTTTCTCCATTTCAAAGTCCTCCTCTTCGTACTGTTTTTCTTAGCCTTATGGTTCACCCAAAAAGATATGGCTTTCCGTTGCCTTGGGGGCTTGTTGGCTTGGAAAATGTGTTGCCACTAGGGGGTTTGGGGGTAAGGAGTCAACTTTGGATTTCTCTTTTCCCCTTTTTTGATATTGTCCAGGAATGGTGTTGCCTTTTCTGTAGCAAGGTGAAACGTAAAATTGAACTTTACCCCAACCAAGGGAACTTTGCATTGTTCGATACTTTTTAGTATGAATAAATTTGTTAGAGCGCTTACAGTAAAAAATATTTTTTGAACAAAAGAAGTTTGAAATAAGTAATAAAAAAAAGATAAAAGGGAAAAATAAATATGGATAATAATATGAGAAAATGTTTTTTGGTGAACAACAAGATTTCTGTTTTTTAAAAGATTGGGACAATCGGGAAAAAAATAAAATAGAAAAAGGGGATATAGAAGTAGCTTATAATAACCCACCTTTTATTCCCCAAAAGGGGGGAGTCATTTGCCATGGAACCCCTTTCAGGAACAGGGAAAAAGAGCCTAAAAACATTATACAAAAAAATGTTGAAAGCCCAAAAAAAATGTCGGGAAAAAGAAAAAACTTGTTAAAAAGGAACACCTGCACTAAAAGAATTAAAAGAAAACCCTATATACCTTTAAAAAAAGGGACAAAGGGGGGGAACATTTTTTTGATGGACCAAAATTTTTAAAAAATCTGTGCAGGGGTATATTGGAGGGGATCCCCCGTGTACGGGGAAATTAAAAGAAAACCTACACAAAATTTCAAAAAAACTCACTAAATTATTAGGGAAGGGGAAAGTGGGGGCACTCAACAAAAAAACAAAGAAAAAAATTTGAAAAGAACATGTAAAAAATCCCATATTTATGGAGTTCCGAAACTGCATAAGAATCAATTTCCCCCGCCCAAGACCTATAGTGTCCAGTAAAGGTAGCCTGCTGAAAAATTTTAAAAGTATATTGATAAGTCCCCAAACCCTTGGTCCAGATACACCGGGGGGTACCTAAAGGACAGTAAAAGGTACTGAGACATTTTAAAATTTACATGGTCCTCTAATTACAATTGGTTAACTTGGTTTTGGGGAAATTTTTAATTTAAATCCCCCCAAGACTTGTCTGCCACCCTTCATATACTTAAAAAAAGTCCAGCAAAATGAGAAGGGTTATGTTCCTATTTGGGAAAGGGATAGATTTCCTTTAACCATTACTTCAGTTTGGCAGTAATATTATTTAAACAATGGGGAAAGGTCCAAGGGAGTTGGCTTCCCAGTAATAGCCAAAATTGTACATGTCTGGGGGGAGCAGAGATTGTTTTTTAAAGTGGAAAATCCCTTTTTTACACTGTATACTTTGGTATGGGCGCTACATCGTGACCTCTTGATTTTTGGGGGCACGATGTGGCGTCCCTACCGAAGTTTGTTGGTATCTAATTTTTTAATCAATTTAATTTCTTTACCAGCGTACGTAAAGAGGAACACCTTCCCGGCAATATCTAAAAAAGGGGGTATAGGAAAAACCAAATTTAAAGCCCTTTACCGCAAACCCCTTTGTGGCAACACATTGTCAGAGCCAACAGTACCCCCAGGATACGTTGAATGCCATCCCCTTTTGGGGGAATCATAAGGGCTAAGGATCATGTACGAGAGAGGGGACTTTGAAAGGAAAAAGGAAATAATAAAAAGACTAAAAGAGAGAGGATATAAACAATTCAAAAAAAAAGCATGGAAAAAATCAAATAAAACAAGGACGATTTACTGTAACAAAAGAAGTGTAAGTACTTTTAAAATTTCACTAAAAATTCTTGGTTTTTCTACACCCCTTTAAATAAAATTTAAAAATGTAAAAAAGATATTTTACAAAAATCTAAATATCCTGCGACAAATATGTCGGGAAAAATAATAAAGAAGGAGTGGCTGTTGTCCCCAAAAGAAATGGACAATAGGGATGAGATTAATCAAGCAATTTTAAAACCCCATAATAAGACTGAAAAATCTGGTTCTCACAAAAAAGGTTTCCTTCCCCTTTTGGGGGGCGCAGATGGGAAAGTTGAAATACAACTAAAAGGGAAAACTTTAAGGGTATGATAAATGAAAAAAGAGATAGCATCAAAATTCATAAATTGCAATACGGATACATATTTATGGGGCCTTGCAATAAATTTTCGATGTTAATTTGGGATGCAGTACCAGAAAAAATTTAAAACGCGAATTTGCGGAACATTTTTTAAAATTTTAAAAAAGGGGAAAAAAACGTATTCAGCATAGCAAAGCATTACTTGAAGAAAAAATCAGGGGACTACGAGGTTTATCTTGCTTCGGAAAAGAAAGGTTGAAGGAGTGAGAGGGGGAGATGGGAGCACAAAAGGGGCTTGCGAGGAAATCGGATTCTGCAGTTTCAGACCAGAATGCCGAGGGTCTCAACTCCCGTAAGACCTGTTTTATATATTAAAGAAGCCGCCAATATCTAGCCCCCTAGCCAAAGAGTATGCTAACAAAGGGGCATTTGGTGCATATGTTTAAGTACACGTTTTTTTTATAGCATTGTGTGTTTTTAATGGAAAAGGAAAGGGGTTTAAAAGAAATGACATGCCCCCTGACGTCAGGGAAAAAACATGTATTTAACCCGGACATTCAAAATGTTCCATACCCCTGAAAAAGGGCTAAGTTTGCGCCGAAACGCGTTGGTTTTTTTTCTACGACTTTTTAAACCTTTCACATTGCATTTTTTTATGAAAAAAAGATTTTAACTTTATACCCCTTTTGGTGGAAAAAGTTCCTACTTCTTCATAAGGTGTACTTCCCCATTTTAAAGCCCCTTATAGGTGTTAAATACACGTTGTGCGCAATTTTCAGAGCCATCTCAGTGTAGCGTGTCGATTGGGAGAATTTTTTGGAGTGTCCCTTGTGGGCTAGGTGCTTTTGGGTCAGATCGGATCATTTTGTTCCATTAGCCCCTGGAGAGGTAGGCGCATAATCTAAATTCTCTAGGATGTAGGTGTAGATTGAGGACAGATGCGAGCGCCTAGTCATAGGTGCCAGAATGATCTGCTCAAACCCCGGGTCCCAGTTTGTCTTGTTTAGGTGCCTTATTATGGCCGCACAATAGCTGCTAGCCTGTAGTTGAAGAAAGGGACATCTACATATGGGTATATGCTCCACAGTTCACCATAGGAGCATGGCCGATGCGTTGTCCGATTTATCCATTGATCTATGGCCTTAGTTTAGTCCAGGCCCTCCATACTGGCATCAATAAAATGTTATTGCGCATTTCCTCGGGGATCCGGTCCAATGGGATATGCAAAAAATCTATGAGAGATATGTTAGGTAGAAAAAGTCTGTCTAAGGAGCTGCTGGTAAATACTTCGGTTTCTTGCCTCCAGTCTGCTATGCATCTGCTCAATGCCGCCAAATTATACAGCCCTATATTAGGAAACCCGAGGCCTCCATTTGTCTTTGGTTGCCAAAGTATATGTATTGGAATTCGTGCCCGCTTTCCACCCCATATAAACCTACGCTACATAGCATTTATTAATTTTTCATCTTTAGGACGTAAACAAAGTGGCAACATTTGAAACAGATACAACAATCTGGGGAACTCTATCATTTTAATTAGTTTGGCTCTTCCCATAAAATTAAAGGGTAGCCCAGCCCATGCTTTTAGAGTACGCTCCGCTGCCGTGACATATCTATCTAGATTAGTCCTACAGATGTGTATGGGGTTTTTAGTGAGTAAAATACCCAAATAACGGAGAGAGGAGGCACACCACTGTATCTCATTCAAGGAGGACCACGCAGGCTTAGCCGTGCCCTTTAAGAGAAGACTCTCTCTCTTGTCTACATTGATCTCTGATATCCTGAGAGACGTCCCTTTTTCTTTATTTCAGCTAATACATGAGCCAATGTCTGTCTTGAGTTTGCTACCATCAGCAATAAGTCATCTGCGTAAGCGGTCAATTTTATCTCCCTACCATCTTTCATGATCCCTTGGAATGCTTGATTCTGAGAAATATAATATAAAAGTGGGTCCATGGAAAGGTCAAATAGTATGGGTGACAGGGGGCATCCCTGCCTAACCCCCCGAAACAATCTATAGCCTGCGTCGTGTGGCCGTTCAATAAAAGTGTTGTAGAACAATTAAAATGTAGATGATCTAGGAAGTGTAAAACCGTGGTCCCAAATCCCCGTCGTGCCAGGGTGGCGCCCAAAAACGGCTATGAAACTTTGTCGAACGCCTTTTCGGCGTCAAGGCTCAGCAGCATGGACGTCGGATGTGTCGCCTCTTGAGCTGCCATTATCGCCCCGGACGCCACCCTGACATTCCGGACAGAGTGCCTCCATGCAATAAATCCCATTTGATTAGGGAGCAAGATATCTGATAAAAATTTCTGGAAGCGGTTAGCAATAATTTTAGCTAACAGTTTGTAATCATGGTTGAGTAAAGAAATCGGTCTGTACGACGTTAGGAGAGTGGCATCCTTGTTGGGCTTCAAGATTAAAGTAGTTCTGGAGTCAAAGAAGGATGCCACCTCTCATGAATGGAGAAAAATATCATTAAATAATTTTGGTTAAATATGGGGCATTTTCGAATTTAAGAATTTTGTAAAACTCGTCTGGAAAGCCATCCGGCTCTGGTGTTTTACCGTTAGTTGTTGTGGCTATAGCATTGCGCACCTCCTCCACCGTTATTTCTTTTTCCAGGTCTAAACGATTTTCCTCCATTGTACCCGGCAAGTGTATACCATGTAAGAAGGTGAAAATCTCAGTCTCATCATAAGGGTTATCCCTATACAATTCCTCATAGTAATCTATAAATACTTGCTCTATGTCCGCCGAACATCTAAGCATGCAACCAGACATAGGGCAAGTTATTGATGCAATTGGACACTGGGGTTTCCATGTCTTGGTCATTCTAGCCAGTAATGCACCTTGCCTGCCACCCTATCTGAAAAATTTATTTTGCATAGCCTTGACATGCCACACCGGCTGACCTTGTAAGAAAGTGTCCAGTAGCTCTTTTGCCTCTCGGAATTGATATGATAATCGGGTAAATGTCCGATTTTACCACCTCGGAGCATAGGGAAGTTGAGACCAGTCCCAGATCTATTCGTGAAAAAGTATCATGTACAGCTGAATAGAACTTGAAAGTCCTATCAGTTGTGTTAGTGGCCCTACAATGATCACAAATTTCGAATGCGTCTTTGAGCAACAATAGAGATGGGTGAGTTGCATCCCCCGCTTTGGAGGGACCCGATCTGTCCCATTTGGGATTTGGTGCTAGATTAAAGTCACCCAGCATTATTAGGTTTGTGTGGTCCCTCTGAAGCCGAAACCCCACAACCTCCGCATAGAAGTGGTCATTTGTGTTGATTTGGTGCATATAAATTAAATATAGTGTATGTCTTCTGGGCTATCTGTATCCTGAGATAAATGAAACTCCCTTCCTCGTCTATATGTTGGTCCACTAGCTCTTGTATTAGCCCCTTCCTGAAGTATACAGGTACACCCATTGATTTCGTTTGGTAGGTCACAACCACTGGAGGGTCCAACCAGGATGCTCGTATTGGAATATAACTTTCTGTCTTCCAGTGAGTTTCCTGGAGACAGATGATATCTGCCTTCATCTTTTTCAGTTACAAAAGGATTTTTCTACGTTTCTCAGGCTTGTTGAGTCCTGCAACATTCCATGAGACTATATTCAACACCGGGGGCAGACTTTCTCCATTCTCAGTGGAAGTGGCTCTTCTGCACACAAAAACATCTCTGAAAAAACGTATGCAAACCTGGGTGCCACTGGCAGGGCTGCGGCACACATGTAATTATACATGTACACACACAGACCGCCGCCAGCGGCACATCACTGCAAAAAGGGCAATACACTACGTGGAAATCCCTAAAGAAGCATTTATGCTATCTATCATACATGAAAAAACTTTGAGACTCTCGGTTCACATATTTTGATCAAAAGATGTTTAAGCTGCCCACGACTTTCAACGTGATCTCAAAATCGGGCAGTCCTATCCTATCTTTACCTCTCAATCGAGCCAATCAGGCCTCCCACCGGGTCAACCGACCTCCATTATTCAGAGAGAAAAAATAAAAAACACCCAACCTGCAAGCTGCCCTTCTTATGACAGCCTGTGAGAGTGGGCGGGGACAGAAACCCAAAATGGAAGCACCCCCTTCCTTCCCATATAGGTTAAAATCAATGTACACCAAGTATAACGTATGTTTCTGCACACAAAAACATCTCTGAAAAAACGTATGCAAACCTGGGTGCCACTGGCAGGGCTGCGGCACACATGTAATTATACATGTACACACACAGAGATGTTTTTGTGTGCAGAAACATACGTTATACTTGGTGTACATTGATTTTAACCTATATGGGAAGGAAGGGGTGCTTCCATTTTGGGTTTCTGTCCCCGCCCACTCTCACAGGCTGTCATAAGAAGGGCAGCTTGCAGGTTGGGTGTTTTTTATTTTTTCTCTCTGAATAATGGAGGTCGGTTGACCCGGTGGGAGGCCTGATTGGCTCGATTGAGAGGTAAAGATAGGATAGGACTGCCCGATTTTGAGATCACGTTGAAAGTCGTGGGCAGCTTAAACATCTTTTGATCAAAATATGTGAACCGAGAGTCTCAAAGTTTTTTCATGTATGATAGATAGCATAAATGCTTCTTTAGGGATTTCCACGTAGTGTATTGCCCTTTTTGCAGTGATGTGCCGCTGGCGGCGGTCTGTGTGTGTACATGTATAATTACATGTGTGCCGCAGCCCTGCCAGTGGCACCCAGGTTTGCATACGTTTTTTCAGAGATGTTTTTGTGTGCAGAAACATACGTTATACTTGGTGTACATTGATTTTAACCTATATGGGAAGGAAGGGGTGCTTCCATTTTGGGTTTCTTTCCCGCCCACTCTCACAGGCTGTCATAAGAAGGGCAGCTTGCAGGTTGGGTGTTTTTTATTTTTTCTCTCTGAATAATGGAGGTCGGTTGACCCGGTGGGAGGCCTGATTGGCTCGATTGAGAGGTAAAGATAGGATAGGACTGCCCGATTTTGAGATCACGTTGAAAGTCGTGGGCAGCTTAAACATCTTTTGATCAAAATATGTGAACCGAGAGTCTCAAAGTTTTTTCATGTATGATAGATAGCATAAATGCTTCTTTAGGGATTTCCACTCTCTGGTATGTCCCCTGCACAGTGCACGTGTGATGTGCCGATATAGAAGCAGATATGTAGCTGGTAGGGTCCCGATGTAGAGGAGCTGCTGCACTGTGTGTCTCTACATGCTGGGGCAGGAACAGGAAGTCGCTAAATGCTTTCCTTTTAAGGGACACTTGGGTGGAGAAATCCTGAAAGATCAGGATCTTTTCTCCATTGACTTTTACTTCCTTTTTCTGTCTGTAGGCCCTCAAAAATTGCTCTTTAATGGACCAATTGTCGAAGCGCACTATAGTTGGTCTTGGCCTTTCTCAGTGTTCCTTACGTGGCCCTAGTCTGTGCACTTGTTCGATAAGGAGAGGACCTTGCGGAAGCTCCAGTTCCAAAGCCATCGCCAGGTCTCTAAGTACCTAGCTAGCTGATCAGGGGGAACTATCTCAGGGATTCCAACAAACCTTAAGTTGTTGCACCTTTCCCTGTTTTCCAAGTCCTCCAATTTTGCTTGTAACGTTTCAATAGATGTTTGGTTGGCTGTGGCAGTACCCTCAACCCGCGCGACATCTTCCTCTATTGATACTGCCCTTGACTCGAGGTCCGCGATTTTTTGCAAATTGGTCGTGATGTGAGAGAGGGCTGCATTTATGGAGGCTTGTATGAGGTCAAACCTCCTTTCTAGCACAGGCAGGATCAGACAGGTGACCTCTTGCGCCACTCTGAGTGCTTGGGCCTGTGTATCCTCTGTCTCCTGATTTGTCTGTTGTGTGTTGCTATCTATGCCATCCAAATCATCAACTTTGCTCACTGGGGGTGTTGGTGCCATTTTAAGTTGTTTTGAGTTTCCTGAGGATGGATTTCGTACCCGCTGTGGTTGCTGAGCACTGTTTTGAGGTGTAGTTCTGTGTTGTGTGTGCACTTGTGCTGCAGAACGAGTGACTCTATTTTGGGTGTTTTTATAGAGGAATTTGTCCATACTCTCACTCTCCTAGGAGGGAGCGGACCAGATTTCAATGTTACTGGTGCGTACAGGTGCACTCAGATGGGTATAGTAATATGGGCCCGGTGACTGGAGAAGAAATTTTAAACCAGTAGGTCACAACTGCAAGACAGCAAAATATAAGCAACTAGTCCCTAGTTGAATTACATGCTATATAAATAACAGTTTGAGTGAAAAGACAGGTTATATGGAAGTCCTCAAACCTTAAAGGGGATTTCCCAAGACGGCACTTACCTAGCTCCTGTCAGCACGAGAGCAGGATGTATACAAATCATGCTGAGTCATGAAGCTGCAGGGGAGAGGGTGGGGGCGAGTGAGGAGTGAGGAATCCAAGGAAGCGTCTCAAAACTTAAGTGAAATAATAAACAATACAAGAGTGGATTCTCAATACAGCAAGACAGCCTCAGACTGCACTCTCTACCCGGTGCCTTAAAAGCTCATTTTATCTGTCATCAGATAAGAAGTGTTTCACGCAAGCGCGGACTGTCAGCTCCTGGGTCGTGACTAGGGAAAGCATTGATGTAAATAAGGGGGATTGAGAAATGCTATAGCTCTCAGAGTTTTCACTTTTTGTAATCACATATATTTAGAAAAGTGATTAAATACCCATTTTGGAGGTTCCCACATCAACATTACATGGTGGCAAAACCCCTTTAACGTACAACATCCTTCTCCTTCAAAGTATCGAGTACCTCAGTTCTCTGCCAAACGGTATCGGGGCTTTCGTCCTTCCTTTGTCACTAGTTCGTTAGCAGTACCACAGTGACATCTAGTGGCGGGAGTTGTATGGAGCCCTGAGGGTTTGATTGTCTATGGCGCCCTTTCTCTATTATATACCGTAGTTTTCAGACTATTAGGCGCACCGGATTATAAGGCGCATTATCAATGATTATCAATTATCAAGTCGTCTTGGTTCATATATAAGGCACACCGTATTATAAGGCACGGCACATTAAATGAAACAAAGCTCAGACCATAAGCCAAACTTTATTCAACACTTTCACAATAATTCTCTACAGTGGCCGTATAGGCCATTCTCCATATTTCCGTGCCGTATTTCCACCGCAGATTGCGGCCGCAATACGGTCGGATTTACAATGGTCCTGCCACTTATTGTGCCGTATTTCGGAATCACCCCATGTAAAGGGGATTGTAATTCCGTCGCAAAGTATATGCCACACTTAGTGACACTTATTTGCAACTGATTTGTAACTGATTTCGGAACGCATTTACGATCGTAAATCAGTTACAAATCAGTTGCAAATAAGTGTCGCTAAGCTGTAAATACGTTCTGAACAAAGCCTAAAAACCCAAGTGAAGAATTGATTCATATATAAGGTGCATCGGACTATAAGGCACACTTTTGATTTCTGAGAAAATCAGAGGCTTTTGTGTGCGCCTTATAGTCCGAAAAATACGGTAAACAAACTATAAGGCCCCGTTCACACGGCTTATTCAAGCCGGAATTGCGAGCCGGATTGAGCGGTCGTCTTCCGCCGCCTGGCTGTTGTGCAGGATGGCTGTCGATCCTCGCCAGAACCCTTCTTTCTTCACGTCTCTGCGTCTTGGGCGTCTGGCTGGTCTCCCCAAGATGGCGTCCGGCAGGTGCACGTGGCGGGAAAGTTTCGCTGCCTTTTTCCTCTGCACTGTCTCGGGGCCACACTTGTTCTTGGGGCTCTAGGATCACCTCTCTGTCAGCTAAGAAGTCACCTGGGTCACTCTGTTTGGCTCAGGTAAGCCCACGGTCCGTCCAGCTGGTGCTCCCTGCTATGCCATCACCTACAGGCGAGCTCTCAGTCTCTGGTTTTCCAGTAGTAGCCACTACTCTGGGACTTCAGAGATTGAAAATTTCCTGTCCCTGCTCTCCGTTTGTCTTCAAAGGGCCAGAGTCTCTTGCAGAAAGATTTTAGAAGCAGGATGTCTGTGATAAACCGACTTTAGCTGTAGTCGAGCAGGAGTAGCCATAAGATGCGGCCGTGCTCGACGCCTCGCCCCCGGAAGTCCCCGGGCTTCATTTTTACAGCATTCGCCGTGTGGGATAAATTACATAACTTTACTATGTGGTCAGTGCAATTAGAATTATATAAATTTTATATAGTTTTTTGTTTTATTACTTTTACACAATAGAAACGAGTTTATAAAAAATTGCATTTTTATGTCGTCATAGTCTGAGAGCGATAATTTTTTTATTTTTTGTATTCTGAGCTGATTATGAGCTTATGTTTTGCGGGATGATGTTTTTATTGCTATATAATGACACTTTGATCACTTTTTATTAATTTTTTTATGTTGAAGTGATTTAAAAAAAAAAAAGTTTTTATTGTGTACAACATTTATGCATCGATGTCTTTGGATAGCCATAACTTTTTATTTTTCCGTATACAGAACTGTGTAAGGACTTTTTTTTGCTAGATGAACCGATGTTTTAATTGCCGCAACTTTGGCATTTATATGAGTTTCTGATCACTTTTTATTCTATTTTATGTGCTGCGGCATGAACAAAAATTGCAATTCTGTTAGTGTTTGGTTTTTTTACAGCGTTCACCAAGCAGGTTAATTAACATTACTGATTTTTCTGCAAGCGGCAATACCAAATATGCATACTTTTTTATCTTTTATTTTTTATATTTTTTTTATCTTTTTGGGGGCGATTGGCATTTTTTAAGGGGTAAAAAGGGCAGTATACGTGTTTTTATTTTATTTTTTGTGTTTGTCTTTTACTTTTTTTACATTTTTTTCTCTTTTTCCCATCAGAGATTTGTATTAGTTATTTTTAAAGATCACTTAACCCAATAGAGATCATTTAACCCCTTACTGTTTTGCACTTGTTTGACATTCTGTTGTGGGGTTGGCCGGTTCCACCTGTCATTGGAAAATATATTTTAAAATTTTTTTTGCCAACTTCTTTGTTTGGGCCCCTTTTGTACCGGCTTTAAAGAAGGAAAAAATTCCAATGCTTTTTTTTACTTTATTATATGAGTAACTAAAAGTTTTACAAAAAAAACCTAAAAGGGAAAGATAGTTTTGTATTTGTATATACTTTTGCAAAAACATAGATTTAAAGGGAAAAGGCCCCACTCTTAATATTGGTTCAAAGGAAAACCCCGGGCTTAAAAAGGGTTTAAACAAAACTCACATCACATCTATATTGGGTCAAAGCTTCACGGGCCCTTAAAAGGGCTTTAAATTTTTTTGGCATCAACGGGAAAAAGGGACCAGCGAAGATAGAGGATTTTCCCGGGCAAACCCCCGGTCCAGGGTTTTGCCCCCTTTACAGGCCCAAAGGGCCCCCCCAAAGGGGCATCTTAAGAGCATCATCAAATCATTATAAACGGGCGGGGAAAGAAGGGGCCCCCGAAGAAAAGAGAAAATACCTGGGATCCACACTGGTACGGGTACAGCTATTTTAAAAAACCTTGCAGTAAACTTTTCCCCAGCTTAAAATTTTAAATTAAAAAAATTGCCTGGTACCCAAATTTTTTTTAAAGCAAGCGACAGATAAATTTTTAACTTTTCCCGGGTATAAAACCCTCCCCCCTTTTCGAAGGGCCAGTTTTAAGGGGGATAACCGGCCCCGGGGAAAAAACCCATGATTTGATGTTGTTACACCTGGATTCTCATGATTTCCCCCCAAACATCCCCTTGGAGTAATTTTTTAATACCAAACCAAGCTATGTCCTTACTCATTATTTTTTCCCCCCCAACAAAAACGGGGCCCTGAAAACAACCCTCTGTTAAATATACGGGGTTTCCCCCCAAAAAAAGGTTAAACCTTTGGCAAAGGAAAATTTTAAAACCCTTAAACCTTTTGGCTATTATCATCTATAATTCTTAAAGTGTTTATGTAATATGGATTCCGGAGGGGCAAAAAAAATCTTTTTAGCACTACTTTTCCCCCCTTGGGACCATCCCAAACCAAAATTTTTTAAATCTATATACAAAACAAAAATCCCAAGGAAGGCTTTATCAAAAGGAAAAACCCATATTGTTATAAAAGAAAGGAAAACACTATATAAAAGCGAAAAAATAAAAAGGGCAAGCCCCAAACTATAGTGAGAATTACCCTAAAATAAAACCCGTAAATAACCCAAGAACAGGAAACCCAAAGGAAAAAAACCCCAAACCCCACCATTTATAGTACTTTTCTACGTGATTTTAAATTTGTTTAAATTTATTGGCTTTTTGCAAATCCGGGCATGATCGGGACAATTTTAAAAAACCCCCAAAATTTGAAACTTTTGGGATCCATGGGGTGAATTAATAAACAAATAATTTTTCTTGCCCTCCTATTTCGAAAAATTTCTTTTTGATAGCTTTGTGTATCCAAAAGTTTTAATATCTTCTTGGGCCTCCCGGGTAGTACTTATTGATCTGGCTCCCAAAAAGGCAAGATAATCTCCCTTAAGGGCCTTGCAGCATATCCCAGGCCATGGCGGGGGATCCTACACATAAGGGGTTTAACCCTAGAATTTCTGACTGTAAATTTAAGAACTCTAAATGGTCAAAAAAAACCCCAAAACCTTGCCCCTTTCGGGAAATCCATATATAATTTTTCATTATGCCCCCTTTTTTTTCCACCTTTAAAATTTTTTTTTTGCGACATTTCCCTATCTTTATTTGGATTATAAAAACATTTTTATAGCATTTAATTTTTTTCGGATGTAATATTTTGGGGTTTTAAAATAAACATATCTTCAGCAAGGAAATTCTCTCCCGTTTCAGATTATTCAAGCATAAAAAGGGAAAATTTTTGTATAATTCTGGATCACATCTCCATCTTCGATCCCTTACTTTGGGCAGGGCCCCCCTATAAATTTTGTCCATAGTTCAAGGGGGTTGGGACAGCTACCATGGGAAATCTTAGTATATCATAGGGGAGTAGGGAATTTGGGGGCTAAAAAAAATGTTTCCTCAATTTTTTGGGGCCCAAAAAAAGAATTTTGTTTAATTTTTCCCAAAAAGCCATATTCTCCTTGCTGGGAAATTCCTCTCCCTTTTTTGAAGCAAAAGATTGTGTGATAAAGAGACCAAAAAGGAAACCTTTCCTGCGATACCTTTCACCCCCGGCTTCCCCCAAATTTGGATTTTGGGGGAAATTTAAAAGAAAAGTAGAAACTTTTTTTTTCTCCAGAAAACATCTGTTTCCCCCACTTTTCCTTCTCCGGTTTTCCCCCGCCGGGAAAATTTTTTTCCCCCTAACAATAAAATTTTACAGGTTTTTGAAGGGGCTTTTCACTCAGGTTGTTTTCCCCAAAAATTTTTGGCACCATTGGTTAAAAAGTGAGTGGAACCAAAAAATTTTCCCCCCCATATGGAGTGCCAAAATCAAAAGCTGTTTTAAAAAATAATAAACCCCGATTCCCTCTTTTTTTTTTTTTTCCCCCGGCAAATTTTTCCCTTTTCAGATAAAAAAAAGATCCCCAATAGTGTCATGAAAAATAAATGATCACCCACCCCTTTTGTATGGGGCCCCAGTTTCAAAAACAGTCCAAAAACCTTTTACCCGCTTCAAAAAACCCAAAAAATTTGGAAAAATGTTCCTGCCCTCTACAAATATTTTTCACTGGATACTAGCATTTAAAAACCCCCAAAACCATTATGTCATAAAATTTCCCACACATCATTGGGAACTTATTTTAACAATTTGCTAGTTTTCCATTTATTAATAACTTTTCCCTTTGGTATTTTTTTTATGTTTTTACTCAAAGGGCCTTTTAATCTCTAGGGAAAAGATTAACATCAGGCAAAGAAAATCACAGCTTATCGTGGGAATATGACATTGACCCCTTTAATTTCCCAAAAACATTTTTCCCCCGGGGGGGGGGGTGGAATTTGGGGGGCAATGACATCACAAAAAAAAGCAAAAACAAACAAAAAAACATCACAGGGCCCATCACATAAAACTGACTGGGGAAACGCACTGGTGGGCTCCCCTTTAAAAAAAAAGGAAATTTTTTGTTTAACCCCTTTTTAAATTGGAGCTTTAAAAAAAAAAAATTAACCCTAAGGGGTGCACAGTTGTGTTTTAATTTTGGGAACCGGGGGGGAGGCTTTAAAATCAAAAGACCCCCAAAAAAAAATTTAAATAAAATAACCAAATAACCCCCCCGGGTTTAACTTTTTTCCCGTGCCCCGGGGCTTGATTTCAACCCCAAATGATAGCCCCCGATGACTTTTAATTTTTGATATTCCCTTGGATCACTAGAAACTTTTTTTTTTTCCCCCTCCTACCCAAAAAAACAGAAAGTTAAAAACCCCACCCCTCCCAAAAACAAAATTTTAAAGTTCGGGGGAAGGGAAAGCAAAAAACCTTAGCAAGAGGGTCTATAAAAAACAACATGCAAAAAAAAACTTTTTTTAAAAAAATAAAATGTATGCACCCAAAGGGAAGGTATTTAAAAAAAGAGCTCAGTAAAAATTCCAAAAGTGGTTTATTTTAAAAAAAGCCAATTTTAAAGGATATCCTTTTTTATAATATAGGTCACTTTTAAACCCCGGGCATGCATACCCTTTTTATTGGGCCCACAAAAAATTTAAAAAAAAGTTTTTTAAAGAAAAAATATTTTCTAAGTTTTTCCCTACATTCGCTAATTTCCCATAAAAACAAAAAAAACGTCAATTTCAACACAAACAACCCTTTTTATTTTTTTCCCCAATTTAAAAACCAATTGGGCAAAATTTCAGGAAATAAAGGGAGTTTTTAGTTCTACCCGAAAGAAAAAACCCCAAAAAGTCAAATAATAAGTAATATCTCTTTAAAAATTAGTAAAACTCATCCCTTCACAATTGCGGCCGTCTTAAAAAATTAAAGATGTAAAAAATAATTTTTACAAGTAAATTATCCTTTGGGGCCCTGTTTTGAGGGTGGGGGAAAACTTTTTTTTTTTTTATTTTACTGGGCCAAAGACAAGAAAAATTTTTTTTCCCCCCCACTCCAAAGGTATGCACTCCCGGGGAAAATTTATGGTTGGGAATCAAATTTTGTATACCTTATCTTAACTATTCCATTTTGGGAAATCTCCCATGTTACAGAGACCCGGGCAGAAACCCCAAAAAACCCCCTGGGCCGCACTATCAAAAAAATTTCACATTCTCCCGGGGGCCTTTAAAAGTTCTTGGGAAAACAGAACACAACAAAGAACAAATTTACAAAACCCAAAGAAAACCCCAAAAATATGACAAACATTTTACTCGAACACAGAACTGAACCCCCTCTAAAATAGTAACTTTCCCTAGGGCCGGACATCAGACTATACACATTAAAATTTTGAGACAAAATTTAAATTTAATACTGCTTATCTGAAAACATTTAAAAAAATTCTAATATTTTATAACCCCTGGGATTTTTTCTTTGAAAGATAACATGCCAGGGTAAAAGAACCTGCGTCTTAGCTTTTTATAAGGGGCTCTTATAAAGCCCCCCATTGTATTTTCCCCAAAGCCCAAAAATGATATAAACAATTTGTTTCCAAAGTATTTAAAACACCCCCAATTTTTTTATAAATCACCCGCTTTTTTTCCTTTCTAAAATTTTTTACTTTTTTTTTCCTTTTATTCCGTTTTTTTTTTCTCAAAAACTAAATATGTTTTTTTCCTGCGTTTCCTATAAGCACATAACAAAAATCCAACCTCTTAATGAATTTGGGAAAGTAGTAGCATTAAAACCCCGTTTCCCCTTTCAATTTTAAACCCCTTTGCCAAAAGGCCCCAAACCACATCAGTTGGTTTTAGCATCTTTTACCACTTATCCCCCGATTCACCCAAAAGGGAACAAATTGGGAGCCACTTATTTTGGCCAAAAAACAAAAAAAAACACCTCTATCTCACTTGCTTTTTCACTACTTTCATTACTTTTTTTTTTTTCCCCTCTCTCCTGTTTTTTTTTTTTTAAGAACTAAATACGTTTTTCAAAAGGGTTTCCTATAACACGTAACAAAATCCAAATCTTAAGGAATTGAATGTAGTAGAATGCAATTCCTTTTTCCTTTCAATTTTTCCCCTTTGCAAAATTTTTAAACCCCCCATTTTAAATAGGGGGGGGTTTACATCTTTTTTTAAAACTTATCCCCCGAGTCACCAATTTAATATATTTTGGGCCCCCTTTTTGGCCAAAAAAACAATTTGGGGGCCTGCTCCCAGCCTAAAAAATCAACAGAAAACTTTTTCAAAACCCCTTTTTCTTCTTAAAAAGAGACATGTTTTTTTTAACAATTTTAATTATATTCCCGATTTTTGGGTGGAGGTTTAAAATTCCAGACTATTGAAATTTTTGGGTAAAAATTTTACTTTTAAAAAGGGCCCGGGAGGTCGCTATCAACACTCCCTTAATCAGAAAAACCTTTTTCCATGTGTTTTTCACCATATTCCGGATTATCAGAATTTTGCTAAAATCTGCTTTTTAAGGTCAGGAGGTAATTATCGACACTCCCTTAATCAGAAAACCCTTTTTCCATGTGTTTTTCACCATATTCCAGATTATCAGAATTTTGATAAAATTGTTTTTTTAAGGTCAGGAGGTAACTATAAAACACTCCTTTTTCAGAAAAACCTTCTGCCGTATTTTAAAACACTTCTGGTACCAAATGTTTTTGCCAACTCTTTGTTTGGGTCCTTTTACGGCTTTAAAGAAGGCAACCTCCAATGCTTTATTTTTTTACTTTATTATATGAGTAACTCAATGATTACATAAAACTACAAGAAGATAGTGTGATATTGTATATACTTTTGCATAACATAGATTATAAAGGCAAGGCACGCTTAATATTGGTTACAAAGGCAAAGCACGATAATATGGATTACAAATACTCACATCAAAATCTATATGGGTCAAAGCTTCATTAGGCATCTTATAAGCATCATCTATTGGCATCAACTGGTAACACGGACCAGCAAAGATAGATAGATATTCCTGAGACAACACCGTGCATGGGTGCCCCCATATACAGGTCCAAGCTCCACCAGGCTTCATCCTTATCTTCATAAAATCACTGGGAGAAGGGGCCAGCGAGATAGAGAGATCCCACCTGGGGATCCACACTGTGGCGCTGAAAGGGATCCCCCTTTAGCCCACAGGTACAGCTACTTCTAACTTCGCAGCAAACTTTTTCCCCGCTTATATCTTACTTGAAACAAATGGCCTGCGTAACCAAGTGTTACACAAGCTGACAGATCAGTAATTTTCCAGTATAAAGCCTCCCTCCTTCGAAGGGCCAGTTCTTAAGAGGGGTTTAACCTGGCACTGGAAAAATTCCATGACTTGATGCTGTACACCTGGGTTCCCATGATTTCCCCCCAAAACTGCTGGGTATAATTGTTTTACACCGCACAGAGCTATGTGGCTTACCCCGTAAAATTCCCCCACAAAAACGGGGCCCTAATAAAAACCCCTGGTCAATATACTGTTTTCCAAACTTTCCCAACGTAGGAAATTACGCTTAAAGCTAGTTTATCTCTTAATTCTAAAGTGATTTTTAAATTGGTTTCCGGGATGATCAATAAATCTATTAGCCCAGATATGTCTCCAGTCCGCTGTCATTTACCATGCCCGGGCAAGCCCAATGCACTGGGGGATTGGTGACTAAGGCAGTTGGAATATTTCTTACACTCTCGGGCTGTCCAGAGAGGTGCTTCTGCCCCCTCCTTCTGTCTTTCCTTTACTATGCGATGTAATAATGCATTAGAAAAATAGCCGAAACCCACAAATGTTCTCTTTGCTTTTTTGGATTTTTTATTCTTTTATATTATAGAACAATCTTCCCCAAATTTGCCATAATAAGCGTTTGGGTGGGTTTTTTTACTTCTCATATGAACAAAAAAAGTCAAAAAAAGAACCTGGCCCGATAAGTTAATGTCCCAAGGGTCGGCAGGTTTCCGCCAAAGGGGATCTACGGTTTCGATGCTTTCAAAGAATCTAGGAGCACCGGGGTTTAGATGTCCTCCATAAGAAGCACCACTTATGGAGGACATCTAAACCGGCTGCCCCTATGATCTCTGTTTAAAAAGGGCATCGAAACCAGTAGATACCTTTGGGGGAAAAACCTGCCGACCCTTCGGGACATTTAACCTTATCGAGGATTCCAGGTTACATTTTCTTGAACTTTTATTGTGCTCATATGAGAAGTATATAAAATCTCAGCCAACGCTTTATTATGGCAATATTGGTGAAGATGTTTCTATATATAAAAAGAATAAAAATACCCATAAAAACGCAAAGAGAAACATTTGTGGTTTACGGCATATTGTTCTAATGTATTATGTTTCCATGCAGGGGGGGTCCTGTAATGCCGTACATGTAACCTGGGTGTTTTAGTGCTACGCTATCGCTTGAAGATGTAATACATTGTGGCAGCTAAAGGGTTAATCACTCGTGGCTGGAGCGCACTTGTGAGCTCGCAAGATCTCCATGATGTACCCGTATGTGAAATTGTGAGAACCCCTTCCCGACCATGATGTATGGGTATGTCATGGCGATAATGTTGGATACATTTTGATAAAGGTAAGGGTGTATTACACCAATCAGTTATTAATTTTTGGTATTGCTCTCCAAAATTAGTCCAGACTGAGAATTTTTAGGCCCATGAGACCACGCTTTCATCAGAGCTTGGAATAAGAATGAGATAGGACTCTTTACCAGGTTAGAATGTTGGGGGTTTTAACCAACCGTGTGTGATCAGTACGGATATCCGAGAACAGTCTGGTGCCTTTATTATTATGAATATTGTGGGAATTTAGTAAATGAAGAACTGGGGATAGGACTTTACAAGAAGTTGGGTGTTCCTGAAGGAAGTGAGCTATTCTAAAATAAGGGAAGTAGTTTGGATCAGAAAGATGAAAAGACTCTTTAAGCTCTGAGAAGGGCTGGAGAGATGATTCCGCCATAATTGGATGTGGGAATTTGAGGATAGTTTCTGGGATCTCATCTATGCCAACAATGAAGTATATAATCAGTAGTGGGTGGAATTTTGCCGTTCAAGTGTGATGTTGATAAGTGGAGAAAGAAGCCAGGGCTTCAAAGTTTGTAATCAAGTGAGCTTCCATAGAAGTCCAACATTTTTCCTGCACATGATTCTACCAGTGTTTGGCTTGATCAAGAATCATGACTATGTGATACAATTGTATATTAGGGAGACCTAACCCATCTAATTTAGTAGATTTCATCATTAAGTATATAGAGAGTCAGGGCCTTTTATGTTGTTAAATAAACCTTTTTTTAATAAAAAAAAAAAGACCAAACAAAAAATAACTTTTTTAAATCGACATTCCCTGACACCAGCAATCGTTGACCATTTTTTTAAAAGAAATAGATCCAGTGCTGATCCAAACAGGCCAAAGAATACATTATAGACACCCAGAAATTTTACAGAAGCCATGGGAGATGGGGCACCATTCAGTTTTCCTGGATGTTGGAAAGCCTCTACAGTGCTATGGAAAGCTGGTTGGCTATGAGGGGGAGGATCATTTACCTCTCTCAATGCAGAAAAGGCCTTCTGCACCACCGCAACTAGACTAGTCCTTTAAATCTAAGAGATCCAGCTCATGCGCACCCTAAGAAGGGGTGACATGCGCAACGGCCGACAGCAGCGTGCAGACACTGGATCGTGGCCTGTTGAGTATCATCTGGTAGAGCGAGTCGCCCTGCAGCCCGACAAGTGGACCACAGCTCACAGGTAGAGGGGGTATGAGTACGGCCACGGACCGGCATACCGGCCACAGGGAAAATCGTAACAGTACCCCTCCTTTAGCCTCCCCCTCTTTCTGGACTGTAGAAATTTTTGCACCAAATCGTGGTCCAGGATGTTGCCCTCCAGCTCCCATGACCTTTCTTCTGGCTCAAACCTTTCCCAGTCAATGAGAAAATGTCACCTCCCTCTGACTTTCTTCACAGCCAAGATTTCTTTTATGGCATAAACATTAGAGGAATCGGCTTTGGGGGAAGTAGAGGTGACTTTCTGAGAGAAATGGTTTAAAACCAAAAAACCCAGCGGGGAGCATGAAAAGTTTTAGGGAACACATATGTGGAAGCGAAGTTTATAGGTCACTGGATTAATGAGATTGGCCCAATAGGGGGGGGCCCATTTTTAAAACTGGGAATCTGACCAGATGTTTTTGGGGCCTTTCACCAAATTGTTTCAAGGGAGTCTGTTTTCTTGTCCGCTAAATTTTCTTGACCCAAGTTGTTGAGGGGGTAGGACTGTTCCCAAATGTATGTCAAATAATGAACCAGAGCATCCACAGCAAAACCTAAAAAAAACTTGCCCTGGCAAAGGCTGGACCAGTACCCTAAATTTGCTGAGATGAAGTGGTCAATAGTTGCCAAGGCCCTATTGATTTTCTACCTGGTCATTCAACGCAGAAAGTAGGCCGGGAAAAATCGTTTCACCTTTTTTGGGCAGAGTGCACACCAGAACCTCAAGACCAATTTGACCCCCCTGGTCTGAGACAATATGGCTTGGGACAGCGGTTCTCAACCTGTGGTGCCGGAACGGGAGGGGGCCGCATGCATATTCAGGGAGGAGCGCTGTGGCCCGCGCGCCCCCCCCGCGCTGCTTGAAAGTGGGCGCCGCGGTTGAATTACTCAGATTGGTGGCTCAGTTAGGGGGGCCCTGTGAGCGGTGCTGCGGGGGACGGACTTACGTCCCGCGGGCCTTTGGGCGGTGCGTGCGGGCGAAAGCGTGCTGTTCACGCCCCACAAAATCATATTCAACCCAGGCAAACTGGTACCGTGAAAAGGGGAGAACGCTGAACTTCGGCAGGGTGTTTTGGTCAGGTAATTTTTTTTTCCCCACACATTTTCATTCATTTTTTAATGTCTGTATGTGGTACAAGAAATTTTTTTAAACGTTGTTTTGTCCCCACACACACCCATTAATATTCCCCAACATTTAACCCCCCCCCCCCCCCTTATGGGGGGGGGCTTTTAGTGCCTGAGGGGCCCACAATGTAACCCTCATGTGCCAATCAAGTCCCCCGGCGGTTTCCCTGAACCTTGAGGGGACTTTATAGTTATCCCCCCCCTAAGAGTAGCTCAGGGTCCTAATGTAAACCCCCATGTAAGGGCCCCCCTGTTAAGGTTACTCTATGTAACGGCCTCGGGTGGTCCCTTTTTGTATGTGAAATGTAGAGGTCCCGTAGAGGCGTACTATATGTAACCCCCATGTAGGACTCAGATGCCCCCTGATAAGGTTAATCTATGTAATGGTTCTGAGTGGTCCCTTTATATGTATTGAATGTAGAGGTAGCTCAAGGGTCACAATTTTGAAAACCCCCCATGTCCCCTCCGGCCCCCCCTTTTAAAAGGGTTACTCTTGAAAACAGTCGGGGAAACCTTTTATATGTATGGACCATGTAGAGGTAGCTGAGGCGTCACATATAGAAACCCCCCCATGTCCCACTAAACAGGCCCCCTTTTAAAAGGGTTTACATCTATGTAACAGCTCGAGTGGTACCTTTATTGTTGTGAAAATTAGAGGTACCGCTCAGAGGCGTCACACATAGTAACCCCCATGTGAAATGACAGTTTTAAAGTAGCCATAAAATTTTTTTTTTGGTTTGGGGTCACCGCAACATAGGAACTGTTTTGCAGGGTCCCCGGATTAAAAAGGTTGGAACCCAGGGCTTGGGGAGAGTGCCAAAAAAAGTGGCGAGGAGTAGAGGGGCCCGGGGGACATTTTTGAAAACCGATCAGAACCCCCCAAATAATGGTGTTACCGGAGGAAGGTGGCAGATCGGTGATAAATTCCATCGCCACATGAGACCACAGAGCACTGGGGGTTGGCAGAGGCTGCAGCAAACACTGGTTTGTGGGAAGGGGGTCTTTCACGGGGACAGGGTGGTCGGATCCACAAAAATTTTTTGGGGAAATTGGGCCCCCAAAAAGAAGTGGGAGATTAGCTTAAAAAAATTTTTTAACACCCGGGTGCCCAGCCACAGCACCGAGAAAAATGACCCATTCAGAATTCTCCCCCCAAGCGAGGACACCAATGTCTTAACGAGGGAAAAGTGTTGGAGGTTAACGGGAACTGAGGAAATCAAACGTACAGGGGATACAATGTGCTGAGGGACTACTTCTTCACTGATTACGTCAGAATCACGGGAGAGGATATCGGCTTTAATGTTTTTCTACACGGGACGGAAATGTATCAGGAAGTTTAACCGTGAGAAGAAGAGGGACTAGACGTGCATTGAGATGTTGGGCCGTCTGGAGGTACTGGAGATTTTTGTGGTTGGAATAGATGTTGATAGAGTGCCGAGCTCCCTCCAGTAGGCTTCTTCCAAGACTCTTTTGATGGCCAGCAACACCGGGGTCCACAATGGTGTAATTCTTCTCCACAGTGAGGATAAATGGTAAAGCCAACTCACCGGCAGTGAGGCTGCATGGATCAGTGGAGACGGTATGACATAAACAAGCAGGAATTGATCCAGCATCCTCCATAAAAGAAGTGGCTTTAATGAAAAGTAGGAGTAAAATTACAGAGTGACAATCAGATGCTTACGTGTTTCAGGCCACATGGGCCCTTAATCATAGCACATCTGTTACACATCAGTGAGAGATTTCAAACACATGAGAGAACCAATCACAATGTTACAAAGTCACATGACATGATTAAATCACAATACCGTATCTAACCAAAGAGATAAGACAAGAGAACAAATGCTATACTAAACACTCTTAATAATGTGACACGAAATCAGAATGTTTGTTTAACCCAAAAGGATGATTTGTTTTAAGCAAAAATATCCAAAACGCCTCTTTTGAACGGAGCTTACGGACATGGTCTCCTCCCCTTCTTGGTAAAGTAACTCTTTTCACACCCACTACCGAAAAAGTATCAGTACAATTATTATACTATGAGACAATACCACAGAAATAAGTTGAAAGTCAGTGGATCTGACATCAAATGGTGACGTACTCGAGTTTTTAACTGATCTGTAGTGCTACCTACATATTGACGCTTACATGTGTCACACTAAGTTACATAGACCACAAAGGTCGTATTACAATTTATGTAACTTTTGATGGAATAATACTTCAAGGTTACAAAAGAAACAAAGTGAGTAGCAACTTTCAGGACTTTGCAACAAATACATCTAATATGTGCACATTTGTAACATTCCGGGTAATTTAACCAGGTTATATTTTTTTGTTGCAAAGACGATGAGAGAAGAATAAAGAACATTCCCCAATGTGGGGGCTTTTTTAGAAACACATCTAAAACCTTGTTCTAAAACTTTTTGATAGCCAGAAACACAATATAATACTGGTAAATATTTATTAATGATTTGAGTAATAGATGTGAATTCCTGTGAGGCACCTGTAGAAAAAATTACGGGAATTGACATACGTTTATTTTTAACAGGTTTAGGAGTGAGAAGACTTTCTCTAGAAATAGATGCAGCTTTATCTTGAGCCAAACATAAGATCCAATTAGGGAACTGTCCCTGTTTGAATCAAACATTTAGAGCATTTACCTGATCATCATATGTAGAACTATTAGAATTAATTCTTTTTCATCTAAGATGTTCAAGGAAAGGGATTGATTTAACAGTATATAGAGGGTGACATGAACAGCAGGCAATATTGCATACTACCTAATCTGACCACAAAATGGATTATCTTAATTAAAAATATATACATTTTCCCACCAAGCCATGTAGATGATAGCGAGAGGTGTTGAAAATTTCGCACCCATGGATGCTCCAGAAATTTGAAGAAAAAATTTTGAATTAAACATAAAGTAATTATGCTTAAGAAGAAAGAAAATAGATTGAATCAAAAAAGACTTAAAAGTTTCCTTACAATTAGAATATAAATCCAAAAATTTAATCAAAGCAACCATAACACAATCATGCAGTATAAAAATTGTAAAAGTGAAACCAGGGCCCCAAAAGCAATCCAGAGCAAAGTTTTGCTGCCACTCCTTCCCTTTAAGAGAAAAAGGGGGAAATTTGTTTAGTGTCATCATGAATATAGCCGGGAAATTTAATTTTTAATTAACGGCTGAAACCAAACCCCTGTCCACCCCCAAGGGCCCCCAAATTTTCGTTTAATAAAAGAAATCCCCGAAAAATGGGGGAAATTTGGGGGTGGAAAAAATTTTTTTTGGAACTTTGGGAAAAAAGGAGTAAAAATATAGGAATTCCCGGGACTTTTAAAACCAGAAAAAAATTCCGCTTGTTTAATTTTAAACCCCCCTTTCAATACACCCATACCGCCCAAAATTTTCTAACTCTTTCTTTGAAATTAGGGGGGGGATCGGGGGGAAGGGGGGAAAAAAAAGGTAGTGGGATCATTAAGCATCTGTAAATTGAGATTTTCTTTAGAGAATCCAAATCTAAAACCACCAACGATCCACCTTTACCCACTTGGCAGATAACTATATTTCCCGGATCGACTAAGAGAAATTTTAAAGTAACTGTTGTGATTTAGATAAGTTTTTGATTTTTTGTTTTTGTCCCCTGTTTTAAACTTATTGGGAAAAAATTACATCAAACCTTTTCAACCAACTCCTGGGAAAAAGATCAGCTGCCTCCGATCTAATCTGACTAGGGAAAAAAATTTTGGATTAGATGTAGAAAAAAACACTGAAGTGTGAAAGGGAAACATAATTTTGATCATTTGATTGAAGATTTGCTAAAGCCAAACCCGTTCAAAAAATTTGGGTTTCAAACAAGGATTAAAAAAAAGATTTATCCGGGAGAAAAGGGCCCCCGGCAAGGAGTAAAATTTAAATGGGAAATCAACCCCATTATATCAGGGAAATTTTCATTAGAGGAAACATCAGAGATAAAGAAAAATGTTTTCTTACCGGTCTTCCTGTTTAAAACTTTTTAAAACCGTTTTGGCTTTAAACAAATCAAATGTCTAGTTGGGGGGCCAAAAAGAAAGTAAAAGTGATAAAAAAAAGAGATCTGATCTTTAGTCAACACTTTAGCTGATAAAATTTTCAAACCCAAAGATAATAGGTTTTCTGTTTTGGGGAGTCTTTTAATTTTACGCCCGGGTCAGACAGCGATCTCCTTCGGTGCTTTGCTCCCCCTTTGTTTTTTTTGGGGTTTTGGGGGGCTAGGTTTTGGGGAGGGGAGTCACGCTGGGCGCACTTGGCCCCTGCAATTTAAGGATCTTTGATATTCGTTTTTCTGGCCCGTTTTCTAAAATTCAGGGCCCCATTTAACCAAAAATTAAAACGTTCTCCCATGCGTTTTTTATGATGTCCAGTTTTCTTAAGATGGTCTTGGGGTAAACGATCCCGTATTCTGTGGGTAAACATTAATCCCGATTTTAGTTTCCGAAGTTCCCCCGTAAATTTTTAGCTTGTTTCAATTCAATAATTTGAAAGGATTCCATTTAGCAATTTTCATTTCAAACGAGCATCCAAATGGGAGTGGGTGGGAAACCCCCAAATGGGGTAATCGATTTTGAGGTGTTTTAATTTCCTCTTTTTCATTCAACCAAAAAACGCAGTCCCTCGTTTTGAGATAAATGTATCTGGAACAACCTCAAAAAAGGAAACCCCTGGTTTAAAGGGTGCAAGTTTTACCAAAATTTCCCAAAACGATTTAAAACCCAAAAATTCAACAGCGCCCATAGAAAATTTTTTTAATATAATTTTATTATTTTATGTGATATCCAAACTCCAGTCAGAAAAAATCATTCTGGGGATATTAAGGGGGGTTGGAAGTTTTGGTCATTAAAACCTTAATTAATATTCACTGTAAAAATTAAAAAAAAAAAAAAATACAAAATGTCCAAAAAAATAATTATCCACACCAAAAAAAAATATTTTAATAAAAAAAGAAAAAATTTTAGCACAAAATATTAAAAAAAAGATGCTTCACCCCAAAAAAACGCATGGATAAATGAAAATACAATTTTGGGAACTATAAACAATGTACATAAATTTCAAATATATAAAAACCCATGTCAATCAGAATCTTTAAAAAAAAAATTATTTCCTGAAAAAAACCTCACTTTCTTGGGAAAAAGGATAGAAAAAAAGATATACAATAGTCATTAATTAAATTTTCAATTTGCCCCCTTTTCAGATAAAAGTAAGAACGACAGTCCATAATTATCCCCCAGGTATGTGGAAAAAGCTGCAAGCGATCAGGTTTTTAGACACAAAAGAAAAAACAATTGCGCTGAATATCCCTAATTGCCCCTAAAAAAAAGGGATTTTAGTGAATGACTTACCAAGTATATGAAAGATTATGTGAAAGTGGCCGAGCCAATAGACGGGACTGAGACTCGCTCCGTCACCGCGCCCCTGATATAGTAACTGCACAAGCGTCAACTTTCGTTGCTCATTTACAGTGAGGGAAGCCATCTGCGACTGCGCAATTGCTTGTGTCAATTTCTATGGGTGGAAGGAAATTGCTCCCTTTTGTGCTGTTATGTGGATCAAGGAGGGTGGCCGCCCAGAAAAACGTGTCATTTTTTTGCCTTTTTTGTGGTTTTTTGCAGGAAGTAACATGCAACCACTCATGTTGGTTTTGCTCCCCGGGACCCCAAGCTTTGGGGTCGAGGGCTCGACGGGATCTTCCTCCACCCCCTGAAGTCGTGCCAACCTCTTACCACTGAAGGGTAACAGTATCGGTGGTGTCCCCCCTGCCCCTCATTCTTCCCACTTTTTCATCCTGACCCACCATAGGCCTGCTAGCCTCATGCGCTCTACTCTGGAGCTGAAGCTGTCCTGCATCCACACTTAACCACCACCTAAAGAAACCTAAAAATTGTGAAAAAGTCCGAGCCCCTACTCCTTTGCGGTAAGGCCTGTGTCCGCCTCCTCCATCACTGCTGGGAAAAAGCTGCCCCCAATTCCTAAAACTTGTTCCAGAAAAAATATAACCAGAACGTCATGCGACAAGGCAAACGTCCGACGACCATTTTATTGCGAACAAACCCAGAAGGTTTTACTAAGACCTTTGAGCCTTAAATCAAAGACAATCAAAAACCCCGGGGAGTGCTTAGAAATTTCCCCAAACCGGGTTCATTATGTTGTGCAGGCAAGGGTTTTGAAGTGTACCGACTTAAAGGGTTTCTCACTATGAAATCATTTGTTGAAAATGTGGGGACCAAAAATCTAAGGATGTACGTCCTTTTGGGTTCTATTGCAAAGTGCTACGGTTTTAGAAACGGCTGGTTTACATGTGCTTTGCAACGGGGTTTTTTTACTGGTCAGGGAAGCATTTCTGCCTCCCAGGTCGTGCACATGCAAAGGGAAAGCAGTTTTAAGAGGAGGGGCAGGGATTGGGGTTTGGCAGGCAAAAGGAGAAGCATTAGAGGCTGCAGGGGGTTGTGGGGTATTGTTTCCCTTCACTGCCTCCTCCTTGCCTCCAATACACACATCCCTGCCCCTCCTCTTAAAGCCTTTCCTTTTTCATTGCACGACCTGGGCAGGAAAAGAATGCTTCCCTGACCATAACAAACACCGTTGCAACACATGTAAACCAGCCCGTTCTCTAAAACCCTAGCACTTTGTCAATAGTAAAACCAAGGACGTACATCCTTTGATTTTGGTCCCCACATTTTCAAAATATAATCTTCGTAGAGACAACCCCTTTTTAAAGGGGAACAAGGGGATTTTTTCTCCGTTCGCACTCACCTTGCCTGGCGCCAGTTTTTTAGCACCCACTTTTTTGTAGGGGCCCCGTATGCCAAAACCCCCACAGCTCTGACCTTTTTGTTGACGGTCTCCAAACAAATTTAAAATTTTGAATGGCCTGGGTTTCTCTTGTCGAGGTGGGGATTTGTTTCCTGCACCATCCCCGCAGTATGAAGAGTGTCGGCCCAGACCCATCAACCCCGAGGGACGTCATCCACCAAAATCACTATGACAGCAGTGAATGTGACACCATTTGACCGTGCTTAAATCCAGGTCTTATGGATGGGCTTTTGGGGGGGACACAATGCCCACCAAACACACATTTTTCTTCAACGTGGCAGGCCCCCTTTTCTGGCACAGAAATCCTGCTCAGAATCTGATATTGGGGGGATAAAGGGCCATGACATGGCGAAATCGATCGTGCCACAGGCAAAAGGCAACATTTCTAAGGCCAACAGCCAGGCAATGCCGACTTAAGGCCTTTAGCTTTGGAGGTTGGGATAAAAATTTTCATATCCCCACACCCGGGACCAGAAACTGGCGCGTATGGTGTCCCCAACTAGTCGAACCAGAACCTTTCTTTCCCCCTTTCCATGTTCTTGCCGCCACCAATGGTACTCCACCCAATTAGTCGAACCAGAACCCCCCATGTCTCCACTGCCATGTTCCCTTCGCTGCCCCAAGGACGCTCCCAATGTGTGGGGAAACCCGGAACCTCGTTGTTCCCCATTGCCATGTTTTCGCTGCCACCGATGATACCTCCACCTCATGTAGAGGAACCGGAATGTGGTTGTTCCCCATTGCCATGTTCTCGCTGTCGTCTAATCTAGTCCAGGCTGCAGAGGCATAACTCGAAGTTCTTGAGCCCTGGTGCAATAAGTGATAGGGGGCTCTTGCCAGTTACCATGTGCCATTTCCAATACCGGTGTCTTCTTACGTGTCAAAGGGACCCCTGCACCTGCTCTAGCTACGATGTCCTCATCTTTTCAGTTACCCATTGAAAGGAATGAATTATTTTAGTATCTCAATTTTCTTCTGTGACTCTTAGAGCCTAATTTTCTTCACTAAGTTGTTCCTTGTATCCATTTTACTCTTATGGAGGGTAATTATGGATCCTCCTCACCTGTTGTCATGATTGTGCCTGACACACCCCCGGCTTTAGGCTCTGGTCGCCGGCCACGGCCGGTACGATGTAAACCGTGGTTTTTGACTTAATATTGTGTATTTATATCACTAGTGTGAACTTGGTTTTCTGTTCTGTGTGCTTGATCGATTCCTGGCCAATGCCCGTGGCCAGGAATCCTCCAGCACTCTTTTAGTTAACTGATGTTCCTCTTTGATTGACAGTCTTGTTTCCCTATCTGGTTTTGTGTTCTTTCCACCAATCACCTCTGTTCTGTGTTCGCTGGTTGCCTATTTAAGGATGCCTTCACCAGTCACCTATGCCTGCTATATGGTTTCCTGTATTCTCATTTGACTTTCTGTGCGCTCTGAGTCTTGCTTGGCTCCTGGTTATTCTTTTGTCTTATGTTTTTGTACTGTCCTGCCCGTTTGTTACTGACCTGGCCTGCCCGACTTCTCTTGTTTGTTTTTGTGTTTGTTTGTCTTCGTCTGTGATTCACTTACTCAAGAGCAGTCATCAGTCTTCTGGTTGAGGCCAACCTGGTAAGGAGTTGTGTTCCCCACACGGCAGGGACAGAGGTTGGGACCAGGGTCAGGGCCTCACTTGTCTGTGTCTCTGTGTGTGCCCTGACAGTCCTTTTCACCTGTATAAGTATAAAAATTAACCTGAACATCATCTCCCATTGACTTTAATGGGGTCTGAAATTCGAATTCGACTCAAACTTCAAACCAAACTTCTCAGAATTCGAGGTTCGACTCAAACGTTTTAGGGTTTGCTCATCTCTACTTATAACTAAAAACAGAAATCACTGCGGATAAGTAAACTTAATCTCCAAGGTATAAAAAATAAAACTTCGCTTTTAATGTAAACGATTAATTGAAAAACACAAAAAACTCCTCAGAATATATTAAATATAACCTGAGGTCAAAGTAACAAGAACTCAACAATCCAGTAGTCATTCAGATCAAATATGATCCATGTGGTCCATCAATAAGGGTGGCAGTGTTCATACAGTAGTCATTTAGGTCAATTATGATCCATGTAGTTCACCAATAGAAAGACAATAGAAAAATAATTTCTCTCCCTAAAAACCCCTGTCAAGAAACTGACCCTCAGTGGCGCAAATGCCTCGAAAAGGGCGACCCCACAATTTATCCCTGACCTGACCATAATTATCACCCTGTGAGAAAACAAAACTGATACCTCCATACGCATTTCATCCATAAATTGGACTCATCAGTGGAAAAAAATAAATAAACCAAAGAAGTTACATCATAGTGAGGGGAACACAAGGGCAAAAAATAAACCTGTATAACAGGGGAGTAGAGGCCACACAGACTTATTTCTTGCCCTTGTGTTCCCCTCACTATGATGTAACTTCTGTGGTTTATTTATTTTTCCCACCAGTTTTGCTATTTTTTTCTGCTATATTCCTGCTGTTGTCCCTTTGCCCGTTACCTCCCTGGGACTCTGCTACCTGCCAAAGGGGTAAAACCTGGCTGGGGAACCTGTCCCCTTCCCGGGGTTGGTGCCCAATTTTTTCCGCATTTTGGGGTTTGTCCCCGGGCGAGTAGCCACTTAGGGGTAGCGCCGGGGGGGGTTCCCCACAGTAAAAGTCGTTTGGCCTTGCTGGGGAAGCTCCCTGGCGTGGTCTGCACCCCCCTCCCTCTACCTCAACGGTGATCACAGAGGTTTCCAAAATTTTCCCCAACGGGGGTTTGGTTAAAGTTTGGCCCTGATCCAAAAATATCCGTTACAGCAGTCCTGCCCCAACTGTTACAAGGAAGATTTAAATTCGTTTTTGTCACCAAATTTTGAAAGGAGCGCTCTTTGCACAAAAAGCTCGGGTACATTTTAACCGTTATGGGGGTTGAGGCAGTCTATATGAGGGGAAACCCGGGGACGTGATAATTCAGATTTTTTACGTGGGGACAATAAGGGAAATTTGATACACGAGTGACTTTTCCCCCCTTTTCATAGAATGGAGAGGTCTGGGGAATTCTATTCCAGGTGCATTCCCTCCGGCATTTCTATAGGAAATAATGGATAAAAGTTCCCCTGTTTTTAACAAAAGCAAAAAAAAAGCACCCCCAAACACCCCAAAGGGTTGAGGGGGGACTGAAAGGGGAAAACAGTGCTGTGGATACGCCCTTTAATTTTGGTGAGAGGGGGGAAGGACACAGCGGGTATTACAGGGAGAATACACACACAGCTCTGTTTACAACACATTACCCCACAGCTCGCTACACACATATTACAACACACACCCTCGCTAAAACCCCACACACGGCTCTGTCCACACACATTACACAAGTTTAGTTCACACATTTTTTCCCCCCACACAGCTCGTACACACACTTTTAACACACACACAGCTCAGCTACACGAAACTTTTACACACACAGCTCAACTACAGGCACATTACACACACACAGCTCAGCTACCCCACCCCTTTTCACCCCAACGGTCGTACACATATATTAACCAAGGGCTCAACTCACCACCTTTACACACAAAGCTCAGGTTCAAAACCCCATTAACTTTAAACACACAGCCATTTACAGGAAACAATAAAAAACACACACGGCTCAGTACACACACATTAAAAATTTAAACACAAAAGCCTCAGCTCGGGCCTTTTCACCCCACACGGGCTCGCTACACACACATTACACACACACGGGTTTAAGCTACACGCACTTTTAACACAAAAAGGGCTCAGTTTGGGCACTTTAAAAACCCCCACACTCGGGCTACACGAAAATTTCCCAACAACGCTCAGCTACACCCCACATTACACACACGGGCCCCCAGCTACACGCACATTACACCCCACGCTCAGCTACACCCCACTTTACACAACACACCCTCAGCTACACGCACTTTTCACACAAAAGCTCAGCTACAGGGCCACATTACACCACACAGCTCGGGTTTACCCGACATTAAAACCCCAGCTCAGTTTGCAACACTTTTCACACAAAACAGCCCAGTTTCACGAAAATTTAAAAAACCCACAGTTTAAAACTACAAAACTTACCCCACAAAAGCTCAGTAACGCACTTTACCCCCACGGGCTCGCTACACCCCCCAATTTAACATACCCCACACCCCTAAAGCTACACAAAAAGGCTCAGCTCCCGGGGCAGTTACACACACAGGGCTAAGTAAAGGCACTTTTACACACCCGGCTCAGCTAAAAGAAACATTACACACACCAGGGCTCGCTAAAACGCCCCAATTACAACAAAAGGCCTAGCTACAGCACATTACACACCCCACACCTGCTCTCAAAAAATTACTTTACCAAAAGCTCAGCTTTCAGGCACGTTACACACACACGGCTAAAGCTACAGGGCAAATTACCCCTCACGGCTAGCTAAAAGCACATTACACAAAACCAGCTCAGCTAAAACCAACTTTACACCCCAAAAGGCAAAGCTACACGCACTTACAAAAACACCAGCTCAGCTACACCACATTACACCCCCAACGGCTCGCTACACGCCTTTACAACACCACAGCTCAGATAACACTTTTCCCTTTCCACACAGCCCCAGCTTCAGGCAGGGTTACCCCTCCCGGGGTTCGGGCTACCCGCAATTCACACACACGGTTTAAAGCTACACGAATTAACACACAAAAGCTCAGTACACACATTACTTTCACCAGTCAGCTTGGGGGGGGGGGGCCCGTTACACAAACACGGGCCCCAACCCTACACGCACATTACACCCCCGGGCCCTCAGCTACAGTTTTTACACACACGGCTCACCCTTACAGGCACGTTACACACACAGGGGCTCAGTACAGGCATTTTTAAAACCACCACGGGCTCAGAACCCACGAACTTTTCACACCCAAAGCTCCTTCAGGCACTTTTAAAACACCCCACACTAGCTACGGGGCACGTTACACAAAACCGGCTCAGCTACAGCCACATTACACCCCCCAAGGTCAGCTACAGGACATTACACAAAACAGGGCTCAGCCACCCCACATTACACCACCGGCTCGCTCCCAGGAATTTACACACACACGGCCCCCAGTACGGGGAACTTTACCCCCCAGGGGGCTCAGCTACCGCAAAATTACACCACACGGCTCAGTTCCAGCACTTTTAAAACCCCACAGGGCCACCTCCGCCCCCCTACACACACAGGGGTTCGGGTTTCAGCACGTTACACAACACGGTCAGCTACACCCCACTTTTTACCCCCCACACACGGTGCGCTCCCACGCCCCCATTACACACACAGGGGTTTTTCAGTTTAATGCATAAATACACACGGCTCGCTTCAGGACTTACCACACACGGGCCTCGCTACGGGAAAGGGTTTCACAAAACACGGCTCTTTAAACGGGCAGTTACACAGACACAGGGCTCGGGTACAGGCACGTTACACACACAGGGCTCGCTACAGGCAGGGTTACACCACACGGTCAGTTTTCACCAGGGTCACCCCAAACAGGGCCCTCAGAACAGACACGTTACACCCCACCCCGGCTCGCTACAGGAACGTTACACACACAGGGGCCAAAAATACAGGCACGTTAACACACACACGGCTCAGTACGGGCCATTACCCCACACAGGGTAAAGTAAGGACATTTCAACAAACGGTTTCAGCTACACGCACATTACACACACCGGCCCCCAGCAAACACGCATTTTACCCCACCACATGGCTAGACAGGCACATTACACCCCACCGGTCGCTACACCCCACATTACACCCCCCAGGGCCCTCAGCTACGGGACTTTTATCCCACCAGGGTTTTCCAGTTTAAAAGGGCACATTACCCACACAGGGCCCCCAGCTCCCAGGCCTTCCCACACAACCCCAAGGCTAAGTCCCGGGGCATGTGACATCATCACAGGTCCTGGAAGCACACAGGGGCCTTAAATCCTCCCTCCATGGGGACATAAATCACGGGTTTCCTGGCGCACATACCCGTCACATGACTCCTCCCCCCTTTGTGCCCATTATCCGGTCCTGGCAGAAAAACACCCGGTCACTTTGTTTCCCTTCCCCCATGTGACATATAAAGGGTTTCCCTGCAGTAACAGCAGTCACATAAATCCTCCCCCCATGTGACTTCATCACAGGCCCTTGGCGCACGGGCCCCGGCCCACACGGCTTTTTTCCCAGCACGAGGAGGTTTGTTGTTATTTCTCTTTTCTTTCTGCTTTTTTTGGATCTTTAGTTTTATTTTTTAATTTCGGTGCACTAAAAGCGTTTGGTCAGGGCTTCATTTTTGGTTTTCTAAAAGCATTGAGCACTTTTAAAAAGAAAGAAAACAGAACAGAAGATGTTTCGGGTGTCCGGGGAATCTGCTTTTCTCTGAAGCCCAAAAACCCCCAGATAGAAAATTTCACACAGAGATGGGGTAAAGGCCCAGAGAGTCACTGAAACATTAAAAGCTCTGACCCCGGGGGCTTTCCCCCCAATTATTTTGCCCTTTTTCCCCGGGGGCGGGGACCTCCCCATATGTGTTTTGGGAAAGGTAATTTGGGGGATGGTAAATTACAATGTTTATATATGTATATAGCAGCTCAGTGCTCCAAAAACCCCAGGGCATGCACCATGGGGATAAGGTTCATTTCTAATGTTTTGTGGGATTTTTTTACATCAAAAACAAAAAGAAAACCCCTTTATATTGTTCCCCGCTCTCATAAAGGGGAGCTATATTGCTTCTCTGCGCTGCGGGGTTTGGGTTATAGACAAATCCCCTGAATATAGAACGAAAACCCCTTTTAAAAGATCAGGAAAAAGAATCAGGGAAAATGAAAAAGTAACTTAAAATTTGGGGGTTTTTTTTAAAAAAAGTACAAAAAAATCCCACAGAGCACAAAAAAAGTAAAAAAAGGGGTAAAAAGCTTTTATCCTTAGGGGGTGTTCCACTTTAAATCGCTTTGCCCCTTTCAGGTGACTTGCGAGCACATCTGCCAAAACTATATTTGTTTCTCCCTTTAAATTTGGGGATCAGTTGTAACCACCACCTTGCTATTCTCTTTAGACGGGGCGGGTTGTAGCTAGCTATAAGCTGGGCCTGTAGCGCTGAAAAGCAATTGTGAAGCCCCCTTTTTTTTTTTTTTTTGGGTGAAGAATTTTTCTTTATTTTTCCCCGAAGTAGAGCCGCGGGACAATTTTACAGCTGCCTTTCCAACATGGTCAAAATCCTGGACACAACCATGCAGTAAATATGATAATCACAAACAAACCCCCCCCCCCCGTTCAAAAAAGAGAAGACCCCTCATATAATTGCCTATTTAAAAATAAAAACCGGTCCTTGATCATTTTTGCACCAAATTTCCCCCCATCCCTTTTATGAGAAGTGCATTTCCATGATGAGTCCCCAAAAAAATTGGGAAAAGGCCAAAACTTCCCCAGAAAAGGAGGAGAAAAACAACCTAATTTTTCAGTGAAAAACCCTGCCCCCCAAAACCTGGCCTTTTGCTAAGGATTGCCCTTTTAAATGTTCCCCCCAAACTATTCATTATTCTTTTTATTTCCCCCATTATTATAAACCCCTGTCGCCCTCATTTTTGTCCCACATAACCCAAAATTTGAAAATTCAAACACCAGTTAAAAAACCCCCTAAAATACTTTTATTTTTAGCCCTGGATGAAAACCCTAAAAGGGTTTTAAAATTTCCTAAAAGGTTCAGTTTCTCAGGAGCTTCCATTGAGTTACGCCCCAGGGGGCCCTACACATGTGATATGAAAAAATTCCCGCAAAAAACTGTGCTCTTTAAAAAATAATAGTTTTCCTTCCCTTCTGAGCCCTTTCCCCGTTTCCCAAACAATAGTTTACACCCATGAAAGAGGTTTTGCCCGTACAAAACCCAAATTTTAGGATATATTTCACTCCCGTTCTTTTGTGTGAAAAGAAAACCCAATTTTGGGGGTAAAACCACACATTTTGGAAAAAAAGTAATGTTTTATTTTTCCGGGGCCCATTGCTAAAAGGGGGGCCCTTTTTACTCTCTACACTGCTTTAAAGGGGAGATTTAGGGACTGGGGAAAAGGGGATTATAGTTTTTTAAATATTTTATTGGGGACCTGGACCTTTTTAAAATAATTTTTTTTTAAGTGGAAAACCCCCTTTTTAAAACCCCCACTAGGGGCCCCGTGGGGTATTTTTAAAAAAAGGCATAAAAAAGGAGTAAATTATTTTTCTTTGTTTTTGTTGTTTTTCTGTTAAAACTTCATGCTTTTCAGTCAAAAATTGATTAAATTTAATAATTTGCCAACAAAAAAAAATTTTAAATTTTTAAAAATTTATTCCCCTTTTGCTCAGCATGTAAGAAAGAATTGGCTTCCTAAAAAGCAATTTTGAATAATGTGGGTGGTTTTCAGTTTTTTTTTAATTGGGTTTTAAATTTTGGTGATGTTTAACATTTCGTCCTCTAACAAAAAAAGTTTTAGACCTCAACTGATTCTAAATTTTTTTTAAAAAATTTTCAAATAATTTGGGGCATTTGGAAAGTTTCTCTAAACTTATAAGTCCCTTTAAAGGTTTATAAAAAGAAAGGATTTTTTTATAAAATGTTTACACATAAAGTAAAGGATGGGAGCAGAGTTCGCTTAATTTTTTCAGTGTTAAATTTCTCCTTTTAAATTTAAAAAAAAAAGCCTTGAGAAACATTTTAAAAAAGGTTTAGACCAGTTCTGTGCCATGGGAAAACATGGTATGTTAAATTTCCAAATTTAGTTATGCTTTTTTGGGTAGGCCAACCCGGGAACGTTTTTTTTAAACCCATTTTTTTTGGGATGACTATCTCTGACCAAGACAAACAAAACCAAAATTTTAAAAAATTTTTTTTTTAATAAATTTTCCCTAAAAAATACCCGTACCACCTATAAAGACTAAAATAATTTAACATTTACCCCACTATCCCCACCTAAAATTCCCCCACAAATTTTCCTAAGATAGACCCAAAATTTAAACGTCCCCAGAACAGCTGACCTCCTTAAGAAATTGGGGGGATTAAAAAATCGAAAGGGGGTGAAAGGTTGGCCCCAGTGGGGTGGGGAAACACTGATAGCAGTATTCCACACCACTGGGGCCTCCATGCCGTTAAATTTTTTTCTTGGATGGGGGGGAGGCAAAAATGAAAAACACAATAAGATGGTTCTTGAATTGTTGGAATTTGTCCTTACCAAAATTTTATTTCCTCTTCGGACCCAGGGTCTACCCCCAGCTCAGGGGTACCGCTATGGGGAGCCCCTGCGCTCCCACGTATGCGAATCTATTCCTGGGCTGGTGGGAGAGGGCCCTGGTGTTCGGAGAGGAGATGGAGGGATATACCAACAAGATTCTGTACTGGGGCAGATTCATCGATGACGTCTTCGTGCTGTGGCAGGGCACGGAGACATCGTTTAGAGAATTCATCCAAGTGTTGAATACCAATGAGATCGGGTTGAAATTCACATTTGAGATCCATATGTCAGAAATAGCATTTTTGGATCTGAGGATTTTCAGGGATGATCTAGGCTACTTACAAACATGGACTCATCGTAAGGAGACGGCTACTAATAGCCTTCTTCAGTGGGATTCATATCACCCTGAAAAGTTAAAGAAAGGTATACCAAAAGGTCAATACCTACGAATACGTAGAAACTGCTCCAGAATAAAAGACTTTTACCAACAGGCAAATGATCTCAAGGATAGGTTCCTAGAAAGGGGGTAACCTCCCTCAGTTTTGAAACCTGCGTTTAAGAATGCTCTTAGGAGTGACAGGAACCATCTGTTGAACCCGAAGGGACCAAGAGATGAAGGAACCCATTTTAGGTTGATAGGCACATGACAACCGAAACAATGAAGTAATGAAGATTCTGCGGAGACATTGGGGTATATTACATTGTGACAAAGATCTATCTGATTGTCTCTCTAAAAACCCTCAGGTGACATATAAAGGAGGCAGATCACTAAGGGATAGGCTGATTCACAGCCATTATACTGCACCAAAACCAACAGGATTATGGTTAGAACGAAAACCGCTGGGCACGTTCAGATGTGGAAGATGCATATTTTGCAAACACATTTGTCAGACTAAGGAATTTAAGAGTTTTGTGACAGGAAAAACCTATGTGATTCGCGATTTCATGAACTGTTGTACCCAGGGAGTTGTTTACCTCTGCAATTGCAGCTGTGGTAAACAATATATAGGTAAAACTACTAGACAATTAAAAATCCGCATTGGTGAACATTTAGGGGTTGTGAGACATAGACGCGACACTCCCCTTGCCAGGCATGTCTGTTTGGAACATGAGCGAGACCCTACAGGCATTACGTTTTTGTGTATGGAGAAAATAAATTCAACACTAAGGGAAATCTTGATAAAAAATTACTTTGTAAGGAAACGCAGTGGACCTTTAGAATGAAAACGGTACAGCCGGAGGGTCTTAATGAACTCCTATATTTTGGCTGTTTTATTTAAAGACCTCCTGCTTTATACATCCAACTATTCTCTTGTAATTTTTAGGCTCATAATGATGCAAATGTATCTGGGCGAAATAGCTATAGTTATTTGACTAAGGATCTGAGGGATTGTTTATATTTTTTGATCCCTAAATTTTATATCGTTTTATATGTTTAAATTTCTATTGATTCATCTATCTAAATGATGCTTATCTATGCCTTATTTAGTATCCCATTTTCCATATCGATTGGTGGATATATCTGGTCCCAATGAGAATAACATGGGCGGTATGTTGAAATTATAATATACATATTTTACATCTAGTTGAAGTACCGCCGAGTGGTGATATAAATGGTATAGTTGTATGCTGCGCCTTGACTGTGATGCAGGATTAAGTTGCACCGATGCATGCATAAATAACAATATGGAGAGGTGGAATGGCACCATGCACTGATGTTGCCATATCGGACCCTATAATACTGCCAGGAATGGAGGTAGACGTGGGAACTTGAATAAGGTGCGCGATGGCTGTCGGCGAATGCGCAGATGGATATGGCTGGTAACCATGGTACCGTTAATGCCGGCGCATGCGCAGTAGCGATTTTAGGATGCTGAGTTGTTGGCGCGTGCGCAGTTGAATATGGCTGGTACCTCTGGTACCGTTGAATGCCGGCGCATGCGCAGGAGCGATGTGAGGACGCCGAGTTGTGAGCGCACCTGTGAGCGGTAAGCAGCTAGAACTGTGTCTACATAGGACGGGATACAGGGCATGGTAGCATCAATATATCGAAGAGACTACCATCTTGAGTCAAAGTGACGTCCCCTGTGAGATCCTCCTGATGAACCCCAGAATATGGAGGGGGGAAACGCGTCGAGGATGAGGTTTGATGTATCTTGAGATGATATCAGATCGCTGTATCTTAGGTTCCCTACACGGACTGTATATATATAGATATTTACCCCAACTGTGGAAGAAAACAAATTGTGCTGTTCATATCATTTGATCCCCACAAGCATTTATTGGTGGGGGGTACTATAGGAACAGTGATAATTGTATGTGGAAGAATCTATATCCACTTAAAGTATAAGTAAGAGAATTGGGCTGTTCCTGATATTTGATCCCTTTGAATATTAATTAGGGGGTTTTATAGGAATAGTGAGAACTATGTCTGGACTTCTAATTAATTCACTCTTAAATCTTGTACAGAAATATATACACGCTAGTGCTTGTGGTGGATTGATAGGGACACAGAAGGAAGATAATAGGGTGAGCCGACAGAGACTAGGCCGTCCTTATCGGGACGATTACTTGGTCTATCTTAGGATAAGTGTAGGGAAGTTAGGTAGGGATAGTGTGTATATGTTGATTAGTGTAGTCTTTATAGGTGGTACTGTATTTTTTACGGATATTTCTTAAAAGTTATATTTTAGAGATTGGATTTGTTTAGTCTTGGTCAGTGATTAGTTGTTCCAAATCCATACAGATACTTAATTTTCTAAAAAGGAATTTTTCTGTGACTTTGTATGACTATCTCACTTACAAGCAAAAACCTTAATATTTTGAACAATTTAAAATTTTCACAAATTCAAATTTTTTACAACAAACCCGGACTGCATCAACCAAAATTTATCAGTACAACGTGTTATAAAAACAACTCAAAATCACATTGAGGAAAGAAAGCATTAAAAAGTTATTCCTACATAAAGTGACACATAACAGATTTAAAACATAAGGCAATGTCCTTAAGGCAAAAACTGTCTGCGGCAGTAAAGTGGTTAAATCTTACCCTAGGGATACTCTTTCAGCTTAATGGAGAGGTGATGCCGGGATATTATACAGTAACACCACTGGAGGGGTCTGGGTGATGACTGTATCATTGTCTGTGTCAGGTTCCTATAAGGTGTCAGGACGTCGCTGTTTATTTCTCCATGGAGGACTTGAAGTATCCAGAAGAACACAAGGATCTGTACAGTGATGTCAAGATGGAGGATCTGTACCAGGATGTCAAGATGGAGGATCTGTACCCGGAGGATCAGCAGCCGCTCACATCTCCAGGTAATAGACATGACTAAATACAAGTCTTATAAAATGGACCTCCGATTATAAAAACTTTCTATAAATCAATATAACAAGGAAAATAAGAAAAAAATAAATTATTATAGACAATGCATTTTTTTCCACATATCAGACTCCTTCCCTTCCCCAATCCTACATTCTTTACTTGTCACTCATTCAGTATTTGATTCTAAAGAGCAGAGAGGAGATTTACATTTCCCCTTTACTGTGAGATTAGGTTACATCTCCCCATAGAAGTCTATGTAGAGAGAAAGGGGATGTAGGAGGAGAAGCAGGAGACACACAGAGATGGTGCTGGCTTTATAGTGATTGTATTATCTCCCCATAGTGCTGGATTCACAGCTTACACTGCTCCTTACTGCTGTCTCCTGTCCTCCAGGCTGCTGCTTCTGCGTGTGTGTAGGCTTTCTTCTAGTCATCTGCTTCTTCATCCTCCTATCCTCCCTTCTCCATAGACTTCTATCAGCAGCTGTAATCTAATTGCTTAGCTGAGCTCACAGTCAGTCTCCTTTGTGGATTTCCTTTAAGATTTCTAAGTTAGTGAACAGGAAAGGAGTCTGATAAGTGGAGAATGAGGCATTTTTTCTTTAATAAGGTTATTACAAAGTCTTGATTATTAGCAGGTTGTGTTGTAATCGGAGGCTTGATTTATATCTATTTTGACATTGAGGAATTTCTTTAATTTTTATCATCACAGTATTAAGGTTGGGGATGAGGTGGGAGGGTGTTGGTATTGAGGTAAGAGC
The DNA here is from genome assembly GCA_025379985.1 of Phyllomedusa bahiana. Lineage (NCBI taxonomy): Eukaryota > Metazoa > Chordata > Amphibia > Anura > Hylidae > Phyllomedusa > Phyllomedusa bahiana. The sequence continues at coordinate 24,265 of JAODAL010018923.1, read as the reverse complement.
AATAGAAGTGGGCACCAGGGGGCAGAGTAGAGAGATAAATAATTGCTTATTGTTGTGACACAGAAAATATGGTAAATAGTCCTGTCTGGCAGGAGCGAGTGCAGCCTTGAAGTTGGGGCTTGTTTGTATGTATGAGAGTCTGTGGGATGGATTTTGCCAATTGCCCAGTGTAAGTATTTGTTGATATTCAAGAAGTTTTAGGGTCTTTGGTTTCTTGTATTATTGTTTGTCATTGGAAATTGTAAACTGTAGAAAAAGATTTGGATCGTATTTACCTTTAGTTCAACTCTGGTTCAATTCTGTTTTTAATTCTTCTGCCCAATTTCTATGATCTCCCAATGGCTCACACAATTACCACTAATACTTTCATGCACCTCTTTAAAAGGCTTTAAAGCCATTTACATTCTGAAGATGATCCCTTTCTTGGTCTGTACAGTTCAGAAGTGATAGGAGCCAGCAACACATCTCAGTCACTATTATAGGGCAGCAGTGGAGGTGCGGCGTCATCTCAAACTCCATTCAGATTTGTAATAGTCATTGCTGTATAAAAAGTGTTCCTCTGTCCTTCAGCCTTCCAGAGCCTCAGTGCTTTCTCTGGTGAGCGAGTCATTTAAGCCATATACAGAAGGAGGCCTCTGTCCATAGCCTAATAATAATTTACAAGGAGGCTATATTAGATACCTGTCAGACAAATAATTTTTTGGCCAATGTTTAAGCTAAAATTCCCACCACTGACCACTCGCTGCTGTCTGCCCATAAAGAACTCAAGATGTCTGGGGCACAAGTAAGTAATCACCAGCTCTCTGCACATTATTCATAATAATTATTAAAAAACTAAACAGCTGACAACCCCTCTTCCCTGACCATTACCCATGACCTTCTCCCTCTTGTCCTAAACACTACAGCACTATCTCCCCTCAGCCCTTGGGGCTCTGACCAAACTCACTGTATGGAGCCCTAAAGTATTTCATGGCAGCTCTATGCAGTGTTTTATAGAGGAGCTGTTCTGGATTTGCTGTACACTGTGTGTTACTGAGATCCTGCTTCATATATTTTCTACAAGATCATTTGGGTTAAAACAAAAAATTTGGGATGAATTACAATTTCTGAATCCCAAATAACCAGGATTGAAGCCACTGGTGCTGGATCATAAGACTTCCCAGACATAGAGAATCTTCATAAGAAGTGTTTATTTAGCCACTACGGACAATGTGTTTTGTGTATTGATGCCCTTCATCAGTCACCAGTGTATGAATACACAAAACACATTGTTATGTCTAAGTTAACAGATCTTGTTAAGATTCTCTATATCTGTCCACACAGGGAAGAATATAGAAGTAGGTTCTCCCATGTACAGAAACAGTAACAAGATCACGGGTACACAGGAGGGCTAGAGCAAGGTGAACACACCCTGTGCACACACAATACTCTGGCCCAGACTGCTGGAAGAAGCTGCCTTATAAAGCAGCCAGTGATGATCAGCAGCACCTGGGCAAGTCCTGAGTAGGGATTAACTGCTTCAGTGCTGGACAGCAGTGAGAGAAGATAGAAAACTCACCCACCAGAATCAATGAGAAAGTCACAGCAGGGAACCATGCAAATCGTAACAGCCCTGACGGCTTCATACATGACCATCCTGCACCTGCCCTCAGAACTGCTCGGTACTGGAGAGCCTGTAGCGGTCAGTGAGGGTTTGAGCCGGACATCACCCAATATAATTGATTCACAGGCTTCATTATAATCCTCCTTTGGATATTTACTGGATAAAGTGGTGAAAGGCAGCCTGATACTTCACCCAGTGTAGGTGCTGCCTCAATACAGAAATGTAATACTGCAGAACAGCCCAGTGGCTGAACATCACAATCTACTGGTCCTTGCTCAGAGAGGAAGACTGTTCAAGTGTAATCTGTTTTGCCACCACTGGCCTTGCTCTGCAATTTGTATGGACATTCTTATGTAGAAATGTTATAAAATATCAGTATAACTTCCAAGGTTATATTTATCACAAATAATAAAATCTGTTTTATCATTGACAGGTGACTGTACCAGGAGCTCAGACGGACATATGAAAGTGTCAGATTTTAAAGCAGACGATGGTGGTATAACACAAGATGAAGGGCATGTTATATATCCAGACATACGCTCAGTCCTTCCCTCCAAAGATCTGTCATCTGATTCTTTTAAGCAGGTCCTGTATTCTAATTCACCACAGATGGTTCAGCAAAATAAAAATCACAGGAGGGGTATAGAACATCAACAATGTCACACAGGAGAGAAGCCATTTTCATGTTCAGAATGTGGCAAATGTTTTACTGCGAAATCAAGTCTTGAGATACATGAAAGAACTCACAGGAGAGAAGCCATTTTCATGTTCAGAATGTGGCAAATGTTTTACTGTAAAATCATATCTTGATCAACATGAAAGAACTCACACAGGAGAGAAGCCATTTTCTTGTGAGGAATGTGGCAAAAGTTTTACTCAGAAATCAAGTCTTGCGAAACATGAAAGAACTCATACAGGAGAGAAGCCATTTTCATGTTCAGAATGTGGCAAATGTTTTACAATGAAATCAAATCTTGATAACCACGAAAGAACTCACACAGGAGAGAAGCCATTTTCATGTTCAGAATGTGGCAAATGTTTTACAGTGAAATCACATCTTGTTCAACATGAAAGAACTCACACAGGAGAGAAGCCATTTTCATGTATGGAATGTGGCAAATGTTTTACTGAAAAATCAAGTCTTGTTCGACATGAAAGAACTCACACAGGAGAGAAGCCATTTTCATGTTCAGAATGTGGCAACCATTTTGCTCACAAATCAACTCTTTTTCAACATCAAATAAATCATACAGGAGCAAAGTCATTTTAGTATGCCAAAGTTCTAACGCTATTAATCCCTCACCACCACAGCCAATTTTCAATTTCCTGACAGCCCCATTTGAAATTTTCACTTTATGCAGGAATGTTATTTCCAATTTAAAAAAACATGTTTTACTTATGAAAAATGTTACAAGAAGTAAATTGGTAACAATATTACAATATTATCAACTAAAGTGAGAATACAACAAAGTGTGATCATTATGTAGAGAATATGGCATAGAATGTAAACACAAAAAGGTAACAATATTGTACTGTTAGTCCATAAACCAACAAGTAAACATCAGGAGAAGAGGAGGGAACGTAAACAGAAAAAAAGAAGACAAAAACAACAACACACACATAACAGTAGGTCACAACAAACTCACAGCTGATCAAAATCTTACCTCCTGATGCTTGGATGTGTCTGCCGCCAGAGCGAAAACAGCCAAAATGGAGTAGGATGGATACCCATTCAACTCGAACGGTAGAACTATTTAATAGACCCCAGTTTGTGATTGTGTGATAGAGCAGTGAGGTCTTAAAAGACGCCCATTAGAACCCAGTTTTACTAATCAAGAGTGTTTGACCAGGAGTCTGGGATATTAATTCTTCCATTATGTGGATGAAATTAGTCTCCGCATACTACTCCTCAATAGATGGAGGAGTGGGCGACTTCCATTTCCTAGTTATTATTGTTTTGGCAGCCTGAAGTAGATGATTAAGAAAAGTATTTTTGAACTTATTGATAGGCATGTTTAACATAAAGAGCAATAATGCCTCAGGGGAATTGGGAATAGAGACCTCTGTAACCTCTTTAACCACCTTCAGAATCGAGGTCCAATAGCCCTTGATCAGTGGCCACTCCCACCAGATATGTAGCATGGTACCTTCCCCTCCACACCTCCAACAGTCACTCGAGACCAATGGGAACCATTTGTGTAGTACTGTTGGAACTATACACCATCTAGATGCTGTTGCCACTCTGTGTCAATTGGAAATATTGTGCCCATTGGGGAGTGGTAAGGGAGAGGCACAGTTCTTTCTCCCACCGTTGACAAAAGAAGGGAAGTTGTTTAGAGTGATCAGAGATTAGTAATTTGTAGATGAGCGATAATGAGGGGCGCATGCCAGATATAGCTATTAACATACATTGAGGGATCTATGTAGGTTTAGTGCAGGTTTTATTTTGTTGAAGAAATGGGAAAGTTGAATACATTGGAAGAGAGTACTGGCAGATGCATTCTTCCCATTGACAATAGCATCAACAGGTTTCAAAGTTCCATCAGAAACCACATGGTGAAAATGTAGGGGGGCTTCCTTTGTAGCACCTAGGAAGGAGTTAGACGAGGGTATCTGGGTTGTCAGTAACCGGGACACAAGGGTCTTTGTGGTCAATAAGGCTGTATGAATCCTTGTGAGAATGAAGTATTTCCAGGGTATGTTTTGTACAAAATGAAGAAGGGATAGATCCTTGAGTGGAAGGGGACGAGGTCCAAGGGAGGGTAGCCGGAGAAGAAGAACAATGATCCATTGCTAGCTTAACCTACAGTTTCTTGTCTCCGTCCAATGCCCATGCCAAGAAGTGGGCATAAGCTGAAGCAAGATAATATAATTTACAGTTTGGTAAGCCCGTACTGTAGGTCTTTATGTCTAATAAGAGTATTATACGCGATCCTTGGAGTGGACCAGACAAAATAAGTGAAGCAGTGTCTAACCTTCTTCCAATATGTCACCAGAAGATGTATAGGAATGGTTTGGAAGAGATTTAGGAATGTGGGTATGATGAACATCATGAGAATGTTTATCCTGCCAAACCATGAGAATTTTTCTTTATTTCTGGCATCTAAATCTTGAACTATTTGGTTCAAAAGAGGGAGGAAGTTGTCAGGAAAAAGTTTTGAGAGGTCCGAGGGAATATGGATCCCAAGATAAGAGGTGGCCTTATTAGGCCATTCAAATGGGAAATTAACTTGCAAAAGGTTCTGATCCTGCATAGGGAGACTGACATTTAGCGCTTCAGATTTAGGTAGGTTAATCTTAAAGTTTGACCAAGATCTGAAATGCTTTATTTATGCCATCAGGGCTGCAAGGGAAATGTGCATGTTTGTGATATGCAATAATAAATCATTCGAGAATGCAGAGCATTTATATTCGCGCGTTCCAATGTCAATGCCCTTAATATCAGGATTAGACCTTATAGATGCCATCTAGTTTTCCATTATTCAGATATACAACAATGGGGACAGACGGCACCCCTGCCTCATCCCATTTGAGATGGTTCAGAGAGAGTTCCATTTACTTTACTGCATGCAGAAGGCGATTTATAGAGAGCAGAAACTTTACATACAAATGTAGGAACTAACCCTATATGAGCGACGGTCTGATGGAGAGAAGGCCACAGAATCCTATCAAAAGCCTTCTCTGCACCTAGTGATAGAACTATAACGGGTATCTTTTGAGAGTGGGCATGATGAATGATAGCCAATGTTTTAAGCATGTTGTCACGCGCCTCTCTGCCGGGGACAAACCCCACTTGATCTGGGTGGATAAGGGAATGGAGAAGTGGAGTAAGCCTATTCACGATGAATTTAGCATATATTTTGAGGTTAAAATTGAGAATGGAAATAGGACGATAACTCTGGCAGGACTGCGAGTCTTTCCCAGAATTAGGGACAACTGTATAGCCGTCTGGATCTGGGCTTTTTCCTCCTGGAATAACTAGATTCAATTCCAGTATTGAAAAAGGCTCTTCCAGTTGCTGAGAAATAGCTTCTGGAATATTAGATAATGGGGTGGAATGAGGATGAACTTCCATTAGACTAGACTGAGAGGAAGATGGGAGGTTATATAATTTAGAATAGAAGGCATGGAAAGTTTTAGCGATATCGTTAGTACAGTGGACCACAGAGTCCGCTGCGTTTTTTATTTAGGTGATGTGAGATTGCACCATCTGGGAGCGTTCTGCTCTGGACAGCATCCGTCTGCTTTTGTTACCAAACTCGTAGAACTTGCTACAATATATTTGTATCATTCAGACCGATGAAGCTTCCAGAAGGCACTTGACTTCCAACATGTGATTCATGGAGTATGGATGATGAGAGACATAATCTCCAAAAAATTGGGAATCTCGCAAGAGAACAAAGAGTGACTTTTGATCACTATATTTACTATTTTGCTATAGGCAAACTTAAACTCTATCAGTTCTCTATCTGTTAAACACTAAAACGTAACTTTTATTATATCTAACTCTTAACCTCTATACACACTATTTAAAAACCTGATCTCTAACCTCATCATTTAACCCTTTTTGCTTCTGAAAGAGGGAATAACTCCCTTTCTATTATCAAGTCTGGTGGAACCCCACCTACTTACAGGGGAGCCTTATATCTATAGCAAAGTACTAGCTTCAGAAAGGGATCCCAAGCCAACTACTTGGGCAGTCGTCCCTAATCTCATAGACACAGAACAAATAAGGCCCCCTTGTGACACCGTCTGCAGCAGGTGACACTTGTAGACAGAGGGGAGGAGTGTTGTATCCTGAATGACTGGCTTTCTTTAAAGTTGTATCCAGAACCTGTATTGATAAAACTTGGAAGAATAACAAAGTAATTCAAATTATGAACATATTTATAAGATATAGTAACATTAAAGTACATAAATTAGGAGTGTGAAGAAATTTACATGTGGAAGGTATTGTCCTGTCTGTAGCTATAAAATAGCTGCAAATTATAAAATAATAGCTAGGGACATATAAACACGATAATATGTATCACCATTTAAACTACAATGCTAGATGACAAATTAAACATACCAGCAATGCTACTGTAAGCTTAGTTGAGAGGAACTCTTATTATGCTGCCACACAGCATGGATTCTGAAAATAATGGCTTCTGAGGAGATGACTATGTTAATGTCAGCAGGGTCAGGTGATGCTATGGCAGCTTTCATTGGACAAACTTAAAGGGGTTGTCTCACTACATTGATTCATCTTACCTCAGTCCTGTTTTCTTGGTTTCACTTTGAATTCAGGGGTGTGTTTACTGGCTTCTACTAGGCTTCAGTAGATGCCAGGTCTGTAGCTATAGCAACCATTGCTGGCAGCCTATCAGGAGAGATCAAACAGGTCTGTAGCTCTAGCGACCTGAGGAGCTGATGCAGCCCATACAAGAGGGGATATCTCAGAATAGGTAGGATACTGTTAATGGACACATGTTGCAAAGTGACTTGTTTCAAGATCTTTAATATAAAAAGCAATCCTTGTAGTGAGACAGCCTCTTTAAAATTGTATATTAAATAGCAGTTTACACAAACAGACACTAGATGGAGCTATTGCAAGTAAAAACAATAACACAGCATGGATCAGAAGAAACTGCCAGAGGCATAACAACTGGTAACTACCATATGTCTATTGTATGTTGGCATCAGTTTTGAAATGTCTTTTTATTTTTGATGACATTAGGAGGCTTATAAATTTAGTATCTATTTTCATATTTTTAAGTAAATTTGCAACCTAGATTTTTCATGGGACCAGTCCAGTTCTGACGTACCTTTAAAGGGCCTTCATGTGCGACACCCCATATATGACTCCATCTAAAAAACTGTACCCTTTGAAGTATTCAAAACAGCATTTAGAAAGTTTATTAACTCTATAGGTTTCGTAGAAATTTAAACAAAGTGGAGGTGGAATTTCAAAATTTCACTTTTCTTTGCAGATTCTCAATTTTTATCCATTATTCACTAGAACACAGTAGATATTTCAGTGAACTTAGTAGATATCCCATATGTGGCCTTAGTGCGCTATTTGACTAACCCACAAGCCTCAGAATAGGAGGCGCACCTATTGGACTTTGGGGTTTCATTGACTTTATGATTTTCTTTATGCACCATTTCAGTTTACTGGACACTGTAAGGTGCTTAAACTTAATAAACAACCCTAAAGAGACCACATTTTGGAACTCATTATGGAATATATCCAGGATTATATGGACCTTGTTTGAAGTTTTTTTTAGCGTTGGGTTGTGAAAATTAAACATTTTATTTTTTCCAATAATAGGCAGTTTTGGTTTAAAATGTTTCATCCTGGAAAATGGCACCCAATATTCATTAAGCAACTGCTTCCAAGCTCGGCAATATCCTATATGTGGGTGTAAACTGCTACTTGGGCATATGTCAGGACATACAAGAAAGGGAGCGTGGGAATACAGAAATTGGTAGGTGCCACATAGCACATAGCAAAGTTACTAAGGTACCAGAACAGCTGAAACCTTCACCAAATCCCCCCATTTTGGATTTAACACCTCTTAAAGAACTCATATAGGGGTGTATTGTGCATTTTGAGTTCACAGGTTTTTTGCTTTTTTTTTTAGCTTCGGGCCATGAAAATGGGGGGAAAAATAAATTTGGTTCCACTATTTTTTTTAGTATTCATTTTTACAGCATTTACCGTTCAGTATAAATGACATAAGCTTACTGCGTGAGTCGGTACAATTACATCAATATCAACTTTATATAGTTTTTGTCATGTTTTACTACTTATACACACTAGAAATGCATTTTTATATCACCTTTGTCTGGCTGCCATAACGTTTTTGTTTTTCTCTATAAAGAGCTATATCAGGACGTGTTTTTTCAGGGATGAGTTGACTTTGTCATTGGTACCATTTTGAGTTAATATGACACGTTTTCTTGCTTTTTACCACAGTTTCTGGGAGGCGGAATTAATAAACTACAGAATTCCTGATAGTAGTTTTCATTTTTTACACCAGTCTATGTGTGTTATAAATGTCATGTTAGCTTTACTCAGCAGGCCAATACGATTACAGCAATATCAAATTTTATTTGTTTACTGCTTTTAACCCCTTAATGACTGCCCAACGACTTCTGACAGTGAGCATTTCAGGTCGTTGGTCTGCAGCGTCTTTTGATGTCGCTGCAGACATTGGGGTTTGCGGCTTCCGGCGCCGCAGCAGCGCAGAGAATAGGGCAATGCTTCACAGTCCTGTTCTCAGCACCGCGCCCGCAAGCGCCATGGCGTGGCGCTCTCCGGCGCGTAACCCTTTGATTTCTCCAGTCAATGACCGCGGCATAATCAAAGGGTTTTCCCCTGCTCTGTTGGGTGATCAGGACTCCAGTGACCCGATAGAGCCAGGGGAATGGCTGCACAGTCAGCCCTGGGGACCTAGAGAAGCCCCAGGGCTGTCTGTGTAACAAGCCAGCAATCAGGGCAGACTGTGTGTGTCACACTGACAGAGATTAAAATGTATTAGCATATATGAATATGTTAATACATTACTAAGTGAAAAAAATGTAAAACAGTTATCCCTATTTGGAATTTAAAAAAAACATTAAAAAGTGTAGAAAATATATAAATAATAAAATAAAAATTAATATTTAATAAAAAAAATTTGTGCATACATTACACACAAACAAACAAACACAACATTAGTCACCCACTTGTCCATAATAACCTGTAGAATTAATCTAACAATTTATGAAGAGTGGAAATTGAATGATGTAAAATAAACAAAGAAAATTAGAAAAAAAATGTAAAAAAAAAATCCTGCAGTAATTTATAAGTGAACTTAAACTATTCCCTCAAAAATACAGCTTGTCCCGAATAAAATGAAGTCTCATAGAACTGTGTTACTGAAAAAATACAAAGGTTAAGACTGGTAAAACACAAAGAGGCGAAAACTAAAAAATTTGCTGGTCATTAAGTACTTTTCAAGAATTCGGCCTAAGGGGTTAAACAATAAATAGACTGTTATTTAAAAAAGAAAACACGTTTTTCATCCCCATAGTCTGAAATCTTTACCGTTTTTATTTTTCTATATACAGAGCTGTGTAGGGACTTGTTTTTGCGGGATGAGCTGTTGTTTTCATTAGGATCTTATTTTGGGGGGACAAGACTTTAAATCAATTTTTGGGAGGCAGAATGAAGACATTAAAGCAATCCTGGAAGTGTCTCTATTTTTATACTGCGCTCACCAATGCAGTGTACGTGATATTAGTTTTATTTGTGTAAAACAATATTTATACATCACTATCTTATATTTTTCTATATACAAAGTTATGTAAGGGCTTTTTTTTTGCAGGAAGAAATTATATTTTCATTGGTAGCATTTTGGCCTTTATAAGACTTTTTGATTGATTTTTATTCCATTTTATCTGCTGCAGTGTTGTCATTTTTTTTTTAATGAGTGTTCATCGGGCAGGTTAAACAACATTGTTAAGCTTCTCCCTCTGTCTTATCCTTAATTGTTGCTGTCGCAATTGTCTGCGGATTCTAAGGGATTAATCAGCCATGACTAGAGTGAGCTCCAATCATGGCCAACAGAGAATGGAGCCAGGTGTAATATAGAGTATTTAATATCACAAGCCGAGCCCGTCCAATCTGCTCGATGTATCCATACATCCATTTGCAGAAAACACCTTCCCACACAAGATGTATCACTTCACCCAAAAGATATAAGAATCAATAAACACTATGTTGTGTCCTCCCTATGTGTGTGGAGCATAAGTTGACAGGCTGCTAAACTGTTTTCCAGCAAAGCATTGACAATGGAGCGATGTCTGAACTTCAACTTTATTGCAAGGGATAATATAAAACTGGGGAACAGAAAGAGAATGCACTTATTGTGGTGTAGCAGCATTGATCAGCACAATACTGCACAAATCCATGCAAACATAAAATACAATGGTATACAGTATTATACATGCATACATATGTGCAGACACAAACACCTGGACGGTTCTGTCTGCAACAAGTTTGGGTCTAACTATAAACAACAGCTATTGACATAGAACATAACAATATGCAACACTGTATAATCTGCAGCCCTAGATAGGTATTTGGACATACTAGTGATGCTAATGTAGACTTGGATGTGAGAGGATTTCTACATGCTTCCACTGCATGCATGTGTTCAGGAGAAAATGGCTGCTGAAGTGTTGACTTGATGTCAGCAGATCAGGTGATGTGGTTATGGTAGCTTTAATGGGACATACTTAGGAGTGTACGTTAGCTAACAGTAAACACAAAGCCACTACATGGAGCTGTTGTAACTGAAACACAGAGATACAATATACGAATATAAGAAATTATGCTAAGGCATGACACTCCTGTCTGGTACCCCAGTGTACCACATTAAAGCATCTCATAAAATAATAACAAAATCTGTTCAGTCACAAGTCCAATATATACATCTTGTCCGTGAAGTAGAGCGGTATTGTCTTCTCCATCGATATAAGAAGGCATCCGCTAGGGATTGTATTCTCCAGTGGCTTTTGTCCTTGTCAGTAAATCTACCAAGAGGAGCAGTAGTTGGATGAACAAGTCTTTTTGCATCTCAATCCAGAATCCTGCTGTAGGTAGGGTTCCCTCAGTAAACAAACATCCTTGATACTTAGTCAGTTCACGATAGTGTTGCACAAGTAAAGATGCAATGTGGTTGTTTGTGGTTATTATTGGGTTGCACTTATATATTAATGAGTCAAGTCTCTTTAGGGAACTGCCCTCTGGTCAAGGAAGTGACTTTAGGCTATCATCTACATAAAAGTCTCTCTCAGCAAACTGTTTGGCATCTTGACCATGTTATTTCTCACCTTCATGAACAGATGGTCTGTCCATAAATAGCAACTGTGGGAGATAGCTTGCTGCCAAAACACGTACCTCCATGAGATATTCTGTGATGTCTTTGGTAGGGTCAATATCACTAAACCAGTAGCACCTCAACACGTTCCTGTGTTCTTTTTTAACTAGGAAACAATAAAACATTTGTTGTAGATCAGCAGCAATAGGATCCTTGTGGAACTTAATGAGGACACCAAGGAGTGGATTATTGAGGTCTGGTTCTGTCAAATGAACATCATTAAGGGACACGCCCTTCTACTGTGAGCCGGGGTCGAATACTACCTGGATTTGTCCTAGTTTCTTAGGGTGGTAGACACTGAAAATTGGTAAGTACCATTTTCTTCTAGGGGTGGGGCCAATTCTGCATGGCCATTTGCAAGCATCTTGGTCTTCTTTGGAAGTAGCGCCTGAGTAAAGAAAAGCGTTGCAGTGCTTGGTCTGTTGTTGGGAAGATGACATCTTTGTATTTTAAAGGGAAGCAGTGCAACCCAGCTGTTTGAATTATCCTTGAAAACTCCTTTTTCCATTATCTTCAGGAAAGCTTCATCTTCAATAGAGGAGGCCATTTTATGGTCTTCTTTTGAACTTTGACAGACTGTGCAACCTAAATGTTCTCTGCCTTCATTTTAGGAAAGATTATCCGTTTCTGTAAGCCTCTCTTTGATGAAGAATTTGTTAGGACAGGGTTGGAAAAGGTATGGACTCCCATTCTCCGAAGAGTTGGTGTATAATGAGTTTACAGTGGTTGGTTTGTGAACATTTGATAGCCAGCAGCTCTTCTCCCAAATTACAACAAACCATTCTATCTGTTCTGTCATGAACAAGAGGGACAGGCCTCAGGGGTAATTACCCAAAAATATGGTGGACAACAGAAGCTAGTGGGATACTTCAGTGCCAAACTGGCTTCTGTGGTCTCAGCAGAAGCTACTTGTGTGAAATCAGTAGCTGCAGCAGTAATGTTAGTTGAAAAAAACATGGTTCCTCACACTGTACAAGTAGTGCTTCCCAGCCTGATCACTGGACACCTCTCTGCTGCCAGATTACTTGCATCATCTAACATCACAATACTTAGGTGCAGTGTATTAAATCCAGCTACCCTTCTGCCATACCACCACCCTTGACTCAGTCGCTCCTCTCACACACAATAGAACCCGCAAAAGCAACAGACAACCCTGGCACACAGACCGCCTCTGGAAGAAAACCTGCTCCATCGTCAAGTTCACCTCATGCAAACAATCACACCACACATTTAAATCCGCATTCACCCTAACCAAACAAGATTACTTCACCACTGTCATATCCTCTCTGTCTCACAATCCCAAACAGCTAGTCACCACCTTCAGCTCTTTCCTCCATCCACCAGCACCTCCTTCCCCATCTCTCCTTTCAGCAGATATTTTTTGTGTTTACTTTCCATCAACTGGAGGATCTCATGTCATGTCTGGTTGAGGGCTCTCAAATCAGACTCCTGACTCAACGATTTGTGGAGTGTCTCCAGTGAGGCTAGCTGTGTCAGGAGGGACTGGAGTCTGAAGGAGGCCTCTCTCTTGAGGCGCGCTCCCTGCTTTATAAGTCTCCTCCGCAGCCTGCACTTCAGGGCTTCCTACTGGTTTTGTGGGGAGGTAGTGTCCGAGAGATGCACAGAGACAAACGAATCAATCATTCACTGCAAATCAAATAAACATAGGGAGATTGATAGTAATGATTTGTTCAGCTTCCAGGCAAAAGCGGGACGTCTGTAACTCGGAAGGGCAAGGTCGCAGTGGACTGGAGCGTGATCAGAATTAATGGTATTGCCCACCGAACCCATGAACACATAGCAGAGAAGGGAGTGCTGCTGGAGAATATAGTCAATACGACTATAGGAATTGTGAGGGGAAGAGTAGAAAGTGTAGTCACGATCCTTGGGATGTAAAAGCCTCCAGACATCTACTAACTGCATGTCATGGACCAGTATCTTCGCTTTATTAAGAGTATGGAAAGCTGCTGACGAGCGCCCTATGGATGTATCCCCAATAGGGGGTTCAGAGCAAGGTTCAGGTCGCCACACAGTATAATCTGCCCTTGGGCAAACCAAGTGACATTGTCCAGGACTTTAGCTAGAAAGGAGAGTTGTCCAGTGTTGGGGGAATAGACATTCGCCAGAGTACAGACGTGACCCTATAGATTAAATTTAACAAACAAGTTCCTTGCATCATTATCCCTAAACATATCCAAGATTGTGACTGTTAGCAACTTGTGGAAGAAGATGGCCACTCCCCTTACTTTAGCGGTTAAACCACTGTGGCACCAGGCAGGGAAGTACCTATTGCGGTAAGTTTGGATGTGGGAGGAAAGGAGGTGGGTCTCCTGAAGGCAGACTATATGTGACTTCTGTTTGTGGAGATGATACAGAATCTGCAATCTTTTCTCGGGGGGGTTAAATCCCTTAACATTCAGGGACGTCAAGCGGAGATTAGTCATTAGGTAACTGATATAAGGTTAGAGAAGAAGGGTCCCCTGAAAGCAGAAAGGACAGTGCCACCTGAGCCGAGCTGAGAAGCCAACTGGTAACCATTAAAAATGAGAGAACCTTGAGAAACTGAGGCCTGGGAAAAAAGGCCAAATATCTAAAACATGCAGGTATATAACTTCGGGGGCCATTTGATATACACAAAAGACCATCATTATATGGGGGTCCATCTGTGTTCCGAGAGGATTCTGGAAGGGTGGAAACAGGTCCGGAAGACATTAGTGAATGAAGTGTGGAGGAACACGTATTTTAGGATAGCGCATAGAGCAACCTATGGTTTTAATATTTTACCTCATTCAGCTTCTCTGGACCGGATTGTAGCATGTCCAAAGTGTTCTGAACCACTAACTGATCTAAAGCATGGCATCTGGTCGTGCCCTGAAACTCAAAAATTTTGGTCCGAGCTCGCCCCGTTTGTTGCGACGCAAATTGACTGTCATGATTCCAGTGGCCACTTAGCAGCTGCTGTTTCAGAACCTCCCAGTAAAGGAGAACAAAAATAAAACAAAACACGGTAGTAAACGTATCCACATTTTTATGATGGCAGCCAAAAGATGCCTACTCAAGGACTGGCCAAACTCAGAAACCCCATCAATGAAAGTGGTGATACAGACCGTGAAACATCATATGATGATGGATAAAATTGCAAAGATATATAATAAAGAAGCACAGTCAGAGCAATTCTTTAAAACATGGGAAAGCTTTATTAACGCCTTCTTGACAAATGCAGAGATTCAATCATTTATGCAATCATTCTCTGGGAAAACATGGTACCTAAAACAGAGCTAACAGTACATGAAGGACCTTAATGTAAATATAGGCTAAATACAAAAATGAGAGAGGTGGTTTGTGGCTCCTAATGATATGTGATATATCTGAATCAGTTTGTTAGATTTATTTTGTTTGTATGGGTTAGGATATAGCAGAGCCTATACTATTCTTTTCATGCTGAAGCGATATAGAATATGAATTTTATAAGGATATGATCTGTTATCTGGTGATGTGCAACCTTTCTCATTCTGTGTTATGGCTCATGTTTATTTCTGTTATTGATTAAAAATCTAAAAGAATAAAAATTTTCTTGATAAAAAATACACAAAGTGAGTAGCAACTTTCAGGACTTTGCAACAAATACATCTAATATATGCACATTTGTAACATCCCGGGTAATTTAACCAGGTTGGATTTTTTTGGTTGCAAAGATGGTAAGAGAGAAGGATAAAGAACGTTCCCCAATGAGGGGGCTTTTTTTAGAAAACATCAAAAACCCTTTTGTTTAAAACTTTTTGATAGCCAGAATCACAATATAATACTGGTAAATATTTATTAATGATTTGGGTAATAGATTTGAATTCCTGTGAGGCACCTGTAGAAAAAATTATGGGAGTTGACATAAGTTTATTTTTAACATACAAAGTCAAAAAAAGCAGCTCACCTGTGACTTTCTTTGACTTTTCAATCAAAGAAACGAACCAGCTTCAGCAAACAACATGGTGTCAGATGAGGAGAGAAAAATATATGCAGGTGCAGACCGGGCTCTTAAAAAATATCAAAGATTTATTTCTTTCTATTTAAAATCCAAAGGCAAACATGCACAAACAAACGAGAGACCCTTCACCTAGATAGGTGTGGACAGAATGGAGCTAGACCGCCGACGCGTTTCGGATCACATGACCCTTACTCATGGCTGTTGTACATTTCCTCCTATATCCATTATATAGGACCTTTCATACATGACGTCAGTTCCTGCTTGGGAAAAAAAACAAAAAAACACTGACTTATTGCTTATATTTAAAACACTTGTAAATAGCTCCACTATATCAACTTATTTGCTTTAGTGTTACCTTTTAATAATGATATTGGATATCTTGGCGTATGTTTAATCCCCTCGGTGCTCTGGTGTCGAGGTGGAAAATCCACCAAGCCTCTCTGCCAGGAGTTCCTATGTAGTCCCACCCTCGTACCGAGTTATATAACTTGTTCTATGCCTGTCACAGAAAGTGTGCTTAAATCCCCCCCGTGCACATCATGGAAGTGTTTAGATACCGCTGAGGATTTAAATTGTTCTGGTTTGTCTGCATCAGACTATGTCGTCTGATGCGCACTTTTAGGGGGCCCCGTAGTGCACCCTACGTATTGCACTTTGCAGCTCTCACATATTTATAAATAAATTGCAAACTTAGTGTTACAATTAATAAAATGTTTAATTGGAAAAGATTTGTTATTGTAAAAAGATGTAAATACGTAGATTTTTTTACTGACTACACATTTACATATTTTATGGCCACTCCAGGGAAATTTCCTTTGTTTTAAAAGCCATGTATTCGGCTTTTTTGCTATGTTAAAAAACTTGGGGGAGACTCGTGAACCTATTGTAGGAGCTTTTCTAGATCAAATCTGATGTTATTTTGAAGCATATGTTTGATGGATTTATTCACATACAATATTGGTAGGTGATTTTTCACTATCTCTACTATTTGGTCAAACTGTACACTATAGTGGAAAAAGTGATGATATTATTTTTATTAGCATCATTCCTGTGTTTTTTGATAAAAAGTTTTTTTCTTTCAATTTTATTGACCTTACTTATTGCTTGATCTAAACCCATTGAGGGAATCCCTGTCTCTGAGGTTAGAACAAATGTTTGTACATTGTATCTGGTATTCAGCTTCTGTGCTACTGTTTCTTTTTGCTCTTATGAGCTCTCCTGTTGGCATATTTCTTACTACATGTTTGGGGTGACAGGAATTAGCTCTGAGGATTGTATTTCTGTGCATGGGTTTTTTATATGGTTTGACTCTAATTTTCCCATCTTCTCCTCCTATAAGTGTGACATCGAGGAAATTTAAAGGGTTTTTTTTGGTATCATGAGTAAATTTCAAACCCATCTGATATTATTAATATATGTAACAAAATCCTTAATCTTATTTTCATCTTCTTGCCATATGAAGACCAAGTCATCTATATATCTTGAGTACCATTTGATACAATTCACAAATGGTTGATCCGGATTATATAGATACTTTTCTTCCAAGAGAACATGTAGATATTAGCTAGGGAGGGTGAAAACTGCTCCATAGATGCTCCAGAAACTTGGTAGAAAAACTTGTTATCAAACATAAAAAAATTGTTTGCAAGTAGATAATCTATTTGCCAAATAATAAAAAAGATTGTTTTTCTCCAGTATAATGACTAAATCTGGATAAAAAGTCCCGGAGGACCGGGAGGACCTGGTCGTTTTGGGATGCTGGGGTATAACGCCACCACATGGCATGACAACCAGGTCCTCCCGCCGGCCAGGTGTAAGACTCCAAGGTATGTACCAATTGTTTGGTGTCTCTAAGGAAGCCCGGTAATTCCATAATCAAGGTTGCAATTGCTACCCACCATCGTCCCAGTTCTTCATTCAATGAACCAATCCCTGAGAGATGGGTGGGAAAAGGTGGAGGAAAACACCCCTTATGACTTTCGGGAGTGCATGGAAAATTGGCATTACGGGTTTAGTAATATTCATTTTTTCAGCTATTTGTGTTGTTAGTATCCCCATTTTAACTCCTTGTTCCAGCACCTGTCCCAAAATATATTTACTTTTAGTTGTGGGGGTTTTTATGTACCTGTCTATATCTCGATGTATTGACAGCAGTAAATTTAATTCCCTCTGATAAAGGGCTCGGTCCAACAGAACTATGCCCCCCCCTTTATCCGCTTGTTTGATAATTAAACTCTCATTATTTGTAAGTTTCTGAGGGGTTTTTGTTCTTGTTTTGTTAAGTTATTTTTCCTCCGATGGTTGTTGGGTATTCATCTGATGATATAACTTTAATAAGTCTTCCTCTATCCCGTCCTGGAATATATCCATTGTACTTAATCTAGACTGGATTGGATAAAAATATTCATTGCGTATAGTGAAAGGATCTGTTGTCTCCCTATCTAATGTGTAAGCAGATTCTCCTTCCAATGTTAAGATTGGGGATACCAACTAGATCCTTGAACTCTGGAATGATATCTTCCCGACTATCGGTTTTTTATTCCATCACAATCCCTGTCACTTTTATTATCATTTTCAACTCTGTTGGATGTAAAACTGGCAAAATGATTTTTCACCGTAATTTGTCTTACCCAAACCCATTCACATCCAACAAAGTTGGTATACATCAAAATTAAATGTAGGAGAGAATCCTAGACCCTTACTAAGACTGCTAATGCATTTGCAGATACTATCTGTGTGAAAGATTTATAACGATGGTAATAGTTCCTCATTCTTCTGGTTTCCCCCCACCCCCCTCTTCTCCCGGGGTTTACGGCCCGCCCTCCTCCTCTGCCCTTTTTTGAAGGGCTATTCGACTTTGCTGTAAGTCCTCTTCGGCTGGGTGAGGAGAGCTGGTTAATTCCTCTCTGTTTGCGTGTTCCTTCTTTGTCTCCAGTTCACATTAGAGGGGTGAGGATGTCATTCTGACTTCCTTGTCTAGATTCTCCTGAAGTGTCAGACAATGAAAAGTTCAGTACTGGAGACGTCTGAGAAGCTGACTCTCCTCCTTGAGGAATTATGGTAAGTGCGCTTTTCCCGGAGTATTGGACGTGGTAAATGGTTATTTTTACTCCAAGTGTACACCATGTTATTAGCATAGTCCTGTGTATCTCTTTTATATTTATTTTGTTTCGTTTTGATGATATTATCTTCCAGTTTACGTAAATTCTGTTCCATTTGTGTATCTAACTCTTTGTATAATGCTGAGACGATAGATTCTGAAGTCTCTCTTTAGTATCTGCTATTTTCACTCTAAGTTCCTCTAGCTGTATTTTTCTTGTTCTTTTATTAACTCCATCAGGTCTAAGGAGCACTTCGTTAGAATGTTGTACCAACGATCTTTAAATTCACTTGTATATTCTGTGATTGGATGTTTTTTCAAACGAAGTCCTCTGGGGATTATACCTTGTTCCAAATATTTGGACATGGTTGTCATGTCCCACCATATTTTTATTTCTTTACTCTGGAGATTTTCCAAATCTTTAAAATCAGTAGATAAACTGTTATCATGCGTGGTAACATTTTCAGGGGTCTCTCGTTGAAAAATGCCCGCTGCCACATTTAACCTGCGTTCTATATCCTCTTTCTCCATTATCTTGAAGAATATGATAATATAATTATGTTGCTTCAAACATTCACTTCCTATTTCATCCAATGATGTAATGACAAAAATGCAACTATTATAATACCTCCAGGGAGCACGCTTAGAGAAAGGCTATTTCTCAATCAGCATACAAAGTCAAAAAAAGCAGCTCACCTGTGACTTTCTTTGCGAGCTCTCGGTTCAGGGTGCCTTCCCTTGTGTTCAACTCCAACCAGCAATCAAAGAAACGAACCAGCTTCAGCAAACAACATGGGGGTCAGATGAGGAGAGAAAAAATATATGCAGGTGCAGGGCGGGCTCTTAAAAATATCAAAGATTTATTTCTTTCTATTTAAAATCCAAAGGCAAACATGCACAAACAAACGAGAGACCCTTCACCTAGATAGGTGTGGACAGAATGGAGGCTTAGACTGCCCACGCGTTTTCGGATCACATGACCTTAACTTCATTTGGGTGTTGTACATTTCCTCCTATCTCCAAATTTTATAGGACCTTTCATACATGACGTCAGTTCCTGCTTGGAAAAAAAAAAAAAAAAACCCCTGACTTATTGTTATATTTAAAAAACACTTGTAAATAGCTCCTACTAATCAATTATTTGCTTTAGTGTTACCTTTTATAATGATATTGGATATCTTGGCGTATGTTTAATCCCCTAGGTGCTCTGGTGTCGAGGGGGAAAATCCACCAAGCCTCTCTGGCCAGGAGTTTCCTATGTAGGTCCCCACCTCGTACCGAGTTATATACTTGTTCTATGCTGTCACAGTAAGTGTGCTTAAATCTCCCCGTGCACATCTGGAAGTGTTTAGAACCGCTGAGGATTTAAATTGTTCTGGTTTGTCTGCATCAGACATATGTCGTCTGATGCGCACTTTTAGGGGGCCGTAGTGCACCCTAGTATTGCACTTTGCAGCTCTCACAATTTATGAGATAAATTGCAAACTTAGTGTTACAATTAATAAAATTTTTTAATTGGAAAAGATTTGTTATTTGAAAGATGTAAATACGTAGATTTTTTTACATGACTACACATTTTACATATTTTATGGCCACATCCATGGAATCCTTTGATATTAGCCATGTATTTGGCTTTTTTGCTATGTTTAACAAACTTGGTGAGACTCGTGAACCTATTGTGGAGCTTTTCTAGATACAAATCTGGGTGTTATTTTGAAACATTGTTTGATGGATTTAAATTTACATACAATATTGGTAGGTGAGTTTTCACTATCTCTACTATTTGGTCAAACTGTACACTATAATTAGTGGAAAAAGTGATGATATTATTTTTTTTTAGCATCATTCCTGTGTTTTTTGATAAAAAGTTTTTTTCTTTCAATTTTATTGACCTTACTTATTTTCTTGATCTAACACCATTGAGGAATCCCTGTCTCTGAGGTTAGAACAAATGTTTGTACATTGTATCTGGTATTCAGCTTCTGTGCTTTCTGTTTCTTTTTGCTCTTATGAGCTCTCCTGTTGGCATATTCCTTACTACATGTTTTGGGGTGACATGAATTAGCTCTGAGGGTTGTATTTCTGTGCATGGGTTTTTTATATGGTTTTACTCTAATTTTCCCATCTTCTCCTCCTATAAGTGTGAATCGAGGTAATTAAGGGCTTTTTTTTGGTACTCATGAGTAATTTCAACCCATCTGATTATTATTAATATATGTAACAAAATCCTTAATCTTATTTTTCATCTTCTTGCCATATGGAAAACCAAGTCATTATATATTCTGAGTACCCTTTGATACAATTCACAAATGGTTTTATCGGATTATATAGATACTTTTTCTTCCAAGAGAACATGTAGATATTAGCTAGGGAGGGTGAAAAACGTGCTCCCATAGATGCTTGGTGGATTTTCCACCTCGACACCAGAGCACCTAGGGGATTAAACATACGCCATGATATCCAATATCATTATTAAAAGGTAACACTAAAGCAAATAAGTTGATATAGTGGAGCTATTTACAAGTGTTTTAAATATAAGCAATAAGTCAGTGGTTTTTTTTTTTGGTTTTTTTTTCCCACGCAGGAACTGACGTCATGTATGAAAGGTCCTATATAATGGAGATAGGAGGAAATGTACAAAAGCCATGAGTAGGGTCATGTGATCCGAAACGCGTCGGCAGTCTAGCTCCATTCTGTCCACACCCATCTAGGTGAAGGGTCTCTCGTTGTTTGTGCATGTTTGCCTTTGGATTTTAAATAGAAAGAAAAAAAAACTTTGATATTTTTTAAAGGGGCCGGTCTGCCCCTGCATTTTTTTTTCTCTCCTCATCTGACACCATTGTTTGCTAAAAGCGGGTTCTTTTTTTTTAACGGTTTTAAAGAGTGGGGAAGACTTTCTTAAAAATTGATGCACCCTTTTTTTGAGCCAAACATGAGACCCCATTGGGTATGTTTGAATTAACTTTTGAGAGCATTTCCCTGTTTCCATCATATGTGAACTATTAAAATTTAAATTTTTTTTAATCTAAGTTGTTCACCAAAAAGGGACTGTTTTAACAGAAATGTAGAGGGGGACAGGGTGTGTGCATGCAAATGGGCATTGCCAGCTGTATCTTTTCGGTAAGACTTTGGTTTGATGGGGGGAAAAGGTTCCCCAAAATTAAAAAAAACCCTAAAAAAAATATGGTGGTGTTGGAAATTCAAGAAAAATTTAAAGTAAAAAAATTTTTTACTATTAAAAATTTTTCAGAAAAAGATGGTCGATCGCCCCCTCCCCCGATATGGGGAGGTATCTAGAAGGCCCTTTCCTTTAAATCTGACCAAAAAATGGATTATCTTCATTAAAAATTTATACTTTTTCCCCACCAAGTATGTAGTTGATAAAAGAGGTGGCAAAAATTTCGCCCCAAGGGGCCGGCTCCAGAAATTTAAAAAAAAATTGTTTTAATTAAACAAAAAGAAAATTATGTTAAGAAGAAGAAAAAAGTTTTGAATCAAAAAAAAGGAAAAAAAACCAAATAAAAGAAACCCATAACAAAATCATCCCGGTTTATACCAGTGTAAGTAAAACCCAGCCCCCAGCAATCCAGAGCGGTCTGACTGCCACATACATCCTTAAGAGCGGAGCACTTGTTTAGTGTCATCATGAATTAAACCAGGAATTAATTTTAAATTTAAAAGGCTGCAACAAACCCGTCCCCCAAGCCCCAGATTTTCGATAATCCCCCCAAACATGGGCATAATGGGAAGGGGGGATCTTTTCTTTTTATGAAATTTTTTGGAAAAGGGGTGAAATATAGGAATTACAGGGGATTTAACCAGAAAGTAATCCCCTTGTTTGATGTTAACAACCCCCTTTAGATACACCCATACAGACAACGATTCTAAAATCTTTCCCGAAATTTGTGGTGGGGGTGGGGGGGGAAGGTGAAAATAGGTTTTGGGTCATTTGGCAACGTAAATTTAGATTTTCATAAAGAATCCAATCTAAATCACCACCCATCCCCTTTATTTTCCCCTTGGCGTATAACTATATCGGATCTGGGGCTAAGAGATTTTAAGATAAACTGTTGCAAATTTTTGATAAGTTAGATTTTTTTTCCCTTTTGTCACTATGTATCTTATTTTAAAAAATTTTCATCAATATATTTTTAACAAAACTTCTGAAAACGATCAGCTGCCTCCGATCTCATCTGAATAGGGTAAAAATGTGGATTAGATGTAGAAAAAGACGCTGAAGTGTGAACAGAATCATAACTATGATCATAGATTGAAGATTAGCTAAAGCCACCTGTTCAGAAAAATTGGTTCAAACAAGGGTGGAATGGACATCAGCAGGACGTCCACAGCAAGGAGTAAAATTAACTGGGAAATCAAACCCAGTTATATCAGAATTATAATTAGAGGAATCATCAGAGATAATAGAAAAATGTTTTCTTACCATGAGCGTCCTGACGAAGCAGTTCACATCCAGTATGGTTGAAAACAAATGAAAATGTCTTGTTGGGGCAAATGAAAGTCCAGGTCATAAAACAGAGATCTGATCTTGAGTCAACACTTTAGCTCAGGCATCCTCAAACTGCGGCCTTCCAGCTGTTGGGAAACTACAACCCCCCATCGGCATTTTTTATAATCTATAACAGTGAGCATGATGGGAGTTGTAGTTTCTCAACAGCTGGAGGGCCACAGTTTGAGGATGCCTGCTTTAGCTGATAAATTTGCATGCGATGATATCAGGTTTTCCACTGGTGAATCTTTAATTGACACCGTGTCAGACAGCGATCTCCTTCGATGTTTCCTTCCTGCCTTCATTTTTTGGTGCTCGGCGTCTAGGTTGGGTAGGAGTCACTGCTGGACGCACCTGTCCTGCAATCAAGGATCTTTGATCACTTGTATCTGGCTGTATCTGAAGATTCAGATTATCA
This sequence comes from Phyllomedusa bahiana, assembly GCA_025379985.1. NCBI lineage: Eukaryota > Metazoa > Chordata > Amphibia > Anura > Hylidae > Phyllomedusa > Phyllomedusa bahiana. The sequence continues at coordinate 744 of JAODAL010018923.1, read as the reverse complement.
TGAACCAAAATTCACACGTGCTCCCATGCGTTTTTTACAATGTCCATGATTCCTAAAGATGGATCTTGGGTAAGCGATCCCGTATTCTATGGGTAAACATTATCAGATTTATAGTCCTGAAGATCACGTAAATATTTAGTTTGTTTCAATTCAATAATTGAGTTTTCCAGTTTAGCAATATTCATTTACAAATGAGCATCCAACTGGGAGTAAGCTGGTAACCCCGAAATGGGGCTAATCGATTCTTGAGCTGTTTTAATTTCCTTTCTCAATTCAACCAAAGACACAATCTCGTATGAGATAATATGTATCTAGGAACAGCACTCAAAAAAGGAACCACTGGTAATGGGTGCAAGTTGACCAAATGCCAAATCGATAATGCAACAATTCAACAGCACTCCATAGAACTTTTGTAATGCGATTTAATTTATTTCATGTGATAGCCAAGCTCCAGTCAAGTGAGTCATTTTGGTGACATAGTTTGACGTTTCGGTCATAATGACCTTAATCATATATGTCACTGTAAAGTAAACACAATACAAAATGTCAAGAAAATAATGATCTCACATCATGAATAATATTTCTAATAAAACAAAGAAATTATGTAGCAAATAATATTAGAGAAAATTGATTCGGCAAATACAGCATGGATAGTGAAATAAAAAAGTGCAAAAATAACCAAGTACATAAATTCACTATAAAACAACCCCTTGTCAATACGATTTTTAAACAACAATTATGTCC